>JAOPJM010522141.1:0-10580 GCA_027124095.1 Muusoctopus leioderma
ATATAAAATATCAAAATTAAACAATCCCTAAAAGGGGAGAAAAGTTGAAATTACCTTCAAACTTGCGCAGCCGAAGCGAAACACGTGTTCTCAGCGAAGAAATAATGATAATAATAATAATAATCTTTGTATATGCATGAAAGATAGGAAAGTAATATATTCTTTTAACTAGATCCTATTGTATTATTGGTATTTATTTTATCAATGCTGAAAGAATGAAAGTTAAAATCTTAATCAAAGAAGCTGAACGTGGAAAACCACAGAAGCATTAGTAACTTCTTGGAATAAGTTTCAAGTATATATTAGTGAAAGGATTTTGTAAAAACAAACTATCTTCTCATTCCTACAGATTTTGTCTATAATTACACATGTGCTATTGTCACTGCCATTTTAATTTATTCTTGTCAATTAACAAAAGATTCCATTCAACTCTTCTGATGGAACCAACGAGATGAATTCTAATCAAGATAGTAATCTTTTATATCTTTACTTTCTGGAAAAACATCTTATTAATCTACTGAAGATTAATTTAATCTACAATAAATAGGTTAACTTAGCCAAAATGTCTTTACTTAGCCAAGCCTGCATCTATTTTTGCTGTGTTGTCAAGAAATTTTCTTCACAACCATGTGGTTCTATGTTCAATGCCACTGCATGACACCTCAAGCAGGTTGACCAATACCTTGTGAGTAGACTTTGGTAGACAGAAACAGAAGCCCATCGTATGTATGTATATATACATGTATGCATCTTTCACTGATATACATCAGTAAGAAAAACAAACGAACAGTGCTTTATAAACAAAGTCCTTTGCAATATTTGTTCTGCATCAATGTAAACATTCTTTTGTCACAGAAATGCAGTGAAGAAGTGGTTGACTCATCGGAAACCTGTGGCCAATGATGCTATTTATCACAATTTGCAAAATAAATAAAATAACTGAATTAGCTATACAGCTAAATTATTCTAGTGGTCTATCCCTTTTGTATTTCATGTGAAAATTCAACTACTCAAGCTTTCCTCTTCTGTGTTGAATTTTAAGATGTTTATACATTATAACAGCATTAAGTTTTAATGTGAACTTAATTTTTACTTAATCTAATCAAAAAAATTTGAAAATAAAATAATTTTCTGTATTTATGTTGGGCTAATTACCCAGTTATATATAACTGTGGTGTTATATATATATATATATATATATATATATATATATATAGCTGGACTAAGCTAAAAATATTCTATTATTTCTTTACTTCTGAGTAGATGAAAAAATTATACGAAGTCTGCCTAAAATGAAACCAAACTTTTTAAAAAACAAATTGCTTTACTTACAATTTAATCAGACTTGTCTTCTTCAAAATAATTTCCTCCACTGTTGGTACACCATATCCTGGAACGCGTTTTCATGGGTAGTGTGCTGTTCTC
Source organism: Muusoctopus leioderma (assembly GCA_027124095.1). Lineage (NCBI taxonomy): Eukaryota > Metazoa > Mollusca > Cephalopoda > Octopoda > Octopodidae > Muusoctopus > Muusoctopus leioderma. Next base: position 1,426 of record JAOPJM010522141.1, read on the forward strand.
GTTGCAAATTTTCTTCAATCTCTTGTAGTGTCTGAAATCAGCAACCTTTCGGGGTGGATTTCAAGTTTGAGAACAAAAAGGAGTCTGCATGGACCAAATCCAGAGAGTAGGGCAGCTGGGGGACAAAAGTCCTCTTGTGCTTTGCCAAAAAGTCATGGATAAGGAGTGACTTTAGCAATGCATCTTCAATTTTTCTTTTAAAATTATGTGAAACAAACTTTTACAGATGCTTACTTCTTCGGAAACCAAGGCCAATCTGTCAATATCATGCTAAGTGCCACCTCTCCATATACCATGGAGACAACCTCATTCCCTGCTGGCCCAGACTAACTCTGTAATCTTCCTACTACCTACATAATTGTAATAACTTTATACCTAACTGCTTTAGATTACCATCGTGGGCTCCCTTGCTAACTTAATCCTCACCCCACATCATGGAGAGATGTGGCTTCTCAACCATAGTAAAAGTAGCCTGTCTAAGAAGCTGATGCCTTACTTGCATTAAACCATAATCATGCCTCCCACCTTGTCACCTTGGCTTGCCCCTACATCACGGAGGCAACTTTTATTCCCAGCAGACTTATATTACGATTATGCTTCCCATTGGTAGCTACTCTCCCTCTTAACATCATGCAGGGACAAGGCTTCTCAAATGTAGTGAAGGTGATCCCTCTAGGAAATTGGGTACTCTGAACAAACCCACCACCTGGCCCTTGGGTGCCTTTAGCAGAGTCCTCTCTGTTGCAAGCATTCGGACCAGGTCTCCGGTCTGAGGATACTTTCCTCCCTCACAAGAGTCTCGGAGACCCTGAAATAGGGTGATGGGCACTGCTTCCCTCCTGACTAAAAAAAAAGATAATTTAAAAAAAAATGTTTTTAAACAATATTTGAAAATGGCTCCTAATCACTCAGATATCTACTCTGCAAACTTCAGCAAAGGCAACACATCTAGGAGAGAAATAACTCAGAATAAAAACTGAACAGTTTTGAGGGGCCTCTTTAGTCCTGCTACAGGCAACCTCTCTAGTGCTGGTGGTATAATAAAATTAACAAAGTCCCTGCTGTAAAATGGTTGGTGATAGGAAGCTCATCCAGCCATAAAAACCATGCCTAAACATGGTTTGGTCTGGAGGAAGGAGCTGTGCCCATGGCTTTTGCAGGACCTCTAGGCCAGAGCAATCAATGCAGTTAATTTTCCCCTTGATTAGTTGCAAGTTAATGGCTGCAGGAAAAACATGAGCAGGGAGGGCCAATATTCTGAGGAGGAAGGACTGGATGTAGTGTTTAGTACAAGGCCTGGAAGGTGGGTGGACATATGTTTGATGAGAGAAGACAATTTAGTTGGAATTGCCTGAATAGTGGTTGCATGAGACCAGTCAGCTCTGAGGAGCAAGTGCCACTGCAGTAGCAGTAGAAAGGGCAGAGAGGATACAACACATTTGTGAGCCAGAGGCTAGAGTGTGTTGGCAAAGTGACTTCATGCCAATCAGTCAGGTGGCCTTTTGGGGGATGCAATCTGTATGTGTAGCATTATCCCAGATGTACCACTTGCAGCAGCATCTCAGATGTAAGAGCAGTACACCATTGTGGGTGTCACCTGAACGTTGTTGAAGGTTCACAATCTTTGCTATGCTGAGGATGTGCATTTGCCTGGAGATATCCGCATTGATGATGACGTACACAATAACGGTTGTTGTTTTTTCTATATTACTATGTGAACCAAATGACAAAGGACTGACTACAAGTGGCGAGATGCTGAGACCCATCTAAACCATGCCACTGATGTTAAATGATGATGATGATGATTTATATATGTATATCTATGTATGTATATCTTTCAGCAAAAGATGTAAAGAAAAGCCGATAAAATGGTGCGTTCAAGCAAAAATACCTTGTGGTATTCATTCCACCTGAATTGGACAGTCACTCTCACCATCAAAAATGCAGTGAACGTGTGATTGGTCTGTTGGAAACATGTCGCTAATGACGCTATTGTTCACAAAATGTGATATAAAAATAAAATGAAATAAATGACAGGCCTCATAATCTCAGACCTTTCATGGCAGTCACACACAGTATAACCAAGCTTTCATCCCAAAGTCTGGATTCTATCTTCAGGGCTATAAAATATTTCAGCTTCAAACTTTTGCTGACCCCTTACAAGGCAGCACAAGTATGTCCTACAAAGACCCTAATATTTCAGCTCCTTTTGTTTTAAAAACAGTAGTCACGTCACAGACCATATATCTTCTCTATGTCATTCCAATTTATTGGTCATGAGTTAATATCTTGTTGCTGATATTTCATTTTCTCAACAAGACACTTAATTCTATATTGCTCTAGTTTATCTAACTGAAGAATTGGTGTCAACTTTTCTGGGAAACCATCTATAAAGACTAGTGTCTTATCCAAAGGAGGATTTGCCTTATCTGCTAATGCTATAAAAACTGGTAGTGTTAATCTATGGACCCTTGGAATTCATGAAATAATTATTTTTGTTCTCTTTGCAAGAAATGTTAGTAGTAAAATATGTAAATTAGAGAATTCAAACTTAAATATCACAACTGGTATTTTAGTCTATTTTGAAGACATTTAAACTGCAGTATAAAGAGAAAGCTGCTAGATGAATAAGGTACCATACAACTATCTCATGAATTTATTTCCTGCAAGATAATCAATTTCATTTTTGTCATTTTACCTAACTGAAGAATATATCCCAGACCTCTGGCTCTGGAAAGTATCACAATGCAACAACTGCTTTTTATTTTCTGTTATTGCTGTCATAGTTGACCAACTTAATTTTGGCCCAACACCGTCATGAGAGTTTTGCATCTCAATATTTCTTTTTTAGATAGTTGTTATTCAAAGGTTCCATTTAGATCCTCTTTCATGTTTGCATATTCTCCAAATTTTCTCTCTCTCATACGAGCGCTTCCCTCTCTGTCTTTATTACAAAGGTGCTTTCCATCTCTCTTTCTTTCTTTCATGCAAATACTCCTTAAATTTTGAATTATATTTAAAAAATACTTAATTTTTATTTCTTGTTTGATACAACCATACTATTAACATAATAGTGCATCATCAAAACAACTGTACTGTTAACCTAGTACTGCATCATCATGCTGACAAACATACAGTTAACCTAGTACTGCATCATCATGCTGACAAACATACAGTTAACCTAGTACTGCATCATCATGCTGGCAAACATACAATTAACCTAGTACTGATTCATCATGCTGACAAACATACAGTTAACCTAGTACTGAATCATCATGCTGACACCCATGTTGCCAACCTAGTGGTGCAACACCACTACAATCATATTGTTAACCTATTAGTGGAACATCACAACAACCATATTGCTAACTTAGTGGTGCAACATCACAACAGCCATGCTGCTAACCTATTAGTGCATTGTCACAACAAGCATGCTGCTAACCTAATAGTGCAACATTGTGACAAGCATGTTGCTAACCTAACAGTGCAGCATCACGACAACCTTACTGCTAACCTGGTGGTGCAACATCACAACAACATTGCTTCTAACCTAGAAGTGCAACATCACAACAGTGTTGCTTCTAACCTAGTGGTGTGACATCACAACAACCATGCTGCTAGCCTAGAAGTGCAACATCACAACAGTGTTGCTTCTAACCTAGTGATGTGACATCACAACAACCATGCTGCTAGCCTAGTGGTGCAACATCAAAACTATGCTGCTAATTTACTGATGCAACATCACAACAACCATGCTGCCAACCTAATGGTACAACATCACGACAGCCATGTTGCTAACCTATTAGTGCATTGTCACGATATTCATGCTGCTAACCTAATAGTGCAACATCAGAACAACATTGCTGCTAGCCTAATAGTGCAACATCATGACAAGCATATTGCTAAACTAGTAATGCAACATCACAACAACATTGCCACCTTGTAGTGCAACATCATGACCCCTAACTCATGATATTCTCTTGTTTATACATATATACACGCACACACACACACACATACATACAATGTGTGTGTGTGCATATGTATATATAATAGTTTTAAACCAATTATAGTTATATGAAAATTTGAAATACACCTGTTTCTAAGCCCCCTTATTTCAGGATTAAACATGAAATGATATTTAATCTGATTTTTCTAAGAACCTTTAATAGACTATTCTGCTTTATTTTTAACTTTAAGTTTGCCTCCTGTATCAATTTACACTATTTCCTTTTTTTTTCTCTCTTTTTTTTATGTAAAGTTATTAAATCTTTTCAGATAATTTTGACATCTGTGATGTCTTCCATTTAAAAGTTAATTCATTGCTCTCAGTAGTCTGATTGTCTGTCTGTTGCTACTTGATTCTAATTTCAAGTGCTGATTGATTCACTTATAACTTGGTTGTCTCCTTAAAAAAGAAAAAGAAAAAAAAAATTCTTTATAGTAGTTTGCGGTTATTCTGCTTGAAAGGATGCCACAGATTTCAGAGAAGCTTCAATATTGACTTCTGTCGTTTTACATCTTACTGCAACAGAGCATGTAAATATTATTTTCAAATGATACTCTTACACTTTTTCTTTTATATATTTTCAACATTACTACAGTATATGTGTGTGAGTATGTGTTTGATATTGCAATCTAAACTGAATATAATTTTTACAAAAATTATTGTCTGAAGTTGTTCATTTTATGTTTTTCATGTCTTTTAGTTTTATTTTTGTTTTTAAGAGTACCATATTTGCTTTTATAACATTTTATTGAAATACTCTTCATTGATTAGTTATTACAATTACTTGATTGATGTAATAGGTACAAATGTATCGATACTTTCACTTTGGTCTAAAAATTATTCCAAAAATTAATGCTATTTTGTTTACATTAATTCAGACCCAGTTCAATCTAAGATTTACAATAGTAATACATGTTTACATTTTACTACAAACAAAGTAAATAATTATGGGAGTATTTTATCCTGCAAGTACTTTTGCAGCTTAACTTTTGATTTTAACGGTGTCTATACAATAAAAGTACTTTATGATGAAATTAATATGTCATTGTGCAAATATAATAACAAATGCAAGCAGATGGGGGGGAGGATATGTTAATACAATATAGTGACACGACATCAGTAAGAAGATATGTGTTTTTTGTTACTTTATAGTCAAAGAAAAACATTAATTTTGTGAACAATTCAGTTTCAAATAATTTTCATTATTTAATCAAATGCATGATCATATTTTTAACATTATTTTTTCTTTAATTACTTCAGGTAATGATTTTTGAAGGATCTATTTAAATAGGCAAAGCATTTATAATTTAGACATAATCTAGGAATAATTTGTGAAATTGCATTATTTATAATCTGATTGTTGTTTAAATCATAGAAAATTACAGATGTGAAAGGTCCATTTCTAAGTATGGTATTTATCTTTTCAATATTCTGGGCAGCTTATATGTCTATGTGGAGGAGGTAAACATTATTAGTGTAATATATATTTTTTAATATTTTTATCAGGACTCTATTTTTATTTGTGTATAGAATATAAATACTAGCGCCTTTATGTTTTCATTGACTACCTGCTTATTCAGCTTGAATATGTTATTGCTAATTACCAATACTGTTAGAATCACCAGTAATGGACTAGTAGCAAATTGTACAGACTTCAGATATCCTGTTAGCATCAACTAACAATTCAGTCAGTTAGTTAAATTAGCCACTTTCAAAATTTTAGCTCTTTTGTTCTTGTTGCATTGATTATTAGCAGTCTATTCTTTCTCATCTTATAAATTCATTTAGCTTCAATATATTTATTAATGTTAACTCTAACATTATTGGCAATATTCTGTTGTGCAACAGCTGTATAGAAAACTCAACTGCTTCTTAATCAATTACTACAAAAATAGCTGTGCTTGCTTAGCTTATTGCCAGCGTACCACAACAAAATCAGTGTTTATGGACCTTTTCTTCAAAGCAATATCTCTGATTTTTTAACAATGCTTTATTGAAAAGATTTACATTAGCTCATGCAAGGTTTCATATTTAGATGATATTTTTGTGTTGTTTTTGATTCCCCATTAGTTATGAATTTATTTATTTTTATTACGTAAGTTTATTAGTGTATTAGTTGGGATCTGCAAACAATTGTCTAACACAGAGAAACTTACATTAAAATGTTGATGTCTCCAAATTATATATTGCATGTAGAATTGTTTGGCAAAAGTTAAGTAACACAGCAGTTGTCTAGAAAATGTAAATTTCTATTCTATTTTAAATAGTATTAAGTTTATAATAAAAATTATGTAGAGTATTCATATCATATGTTGTCAAACTATGCTGTCTCATATAGTTTCTATGTACAGAAAATTTCTTTCTTTCTAACTTAAATAAATTACGATATGCTTTACATATGCTACTCTCTCTCTCTCTCTCTCTCTCCCCCCACAGTACCTTCCACTGGTCAATTGTACTTCAACTTGTAGATTCTCTTAATGCTTTCAGGTAACCTTTTAAATTCATCTTGACCATGCACGAGACCTATTTATTGGAGTAGAGGAATGGGGTGTTGTGACATTTGTATTTCCTAGTAATGTTGGTTAAAGATGAACCGCTAGGAATTTTCTAGCATTATATTATCAAACACCTTAGATAACTATTTAGTGTCTCGAGTAAAGATTTTTTCAAGATCTTAATTATTGTTCTTCAGTCAACATGTTCCAGAAAAATTATTGATTAAAGAAAGGAATCCAGTTATATATTATTCACTTGGCCATCTTTTATACCCAGCTGGTTGTCCCTCCACTTCAGGAATCATCATCACCATCATTATTCTCAGCCATTATCTGCCCACTGCAAGGGGAAGGCTGCCCCAGTAGGTACCAATTGTTCCTGCCCTGTGCCAAAAGTTCAACTGATCGTCCTTCACTTTCAATGTCTTTCTTCCCCTACTCACCATCCCATCACTAACCTTCAACCTTATTTCTTAGAATTTTATCCTTTACTCCAAAATAATAAAATGCATTTTTTTTTTCTCTCATAAAGTATTCTCCTCACAGTTAACACATTGGTACCCTTTTCTTAAAATGAAATTTTCCATTTTACTCTATAAAAAATGATGGAGCTACTCGATCAATAAGTCTTATATTAGTTTAATACGTATTTCATTGATGTTGTATTACTGAATAGAAATGTACATAAGTTTAACTGTCCATTTATAAATTGCATATAGTTGTATATATATATAATTGTATGTATATTTTATTATTCATTAAATGATAAAGCGGAACATGTATTTTATTCAATTAATCCCTTTAACTACAGTTTGCCACAAGTAATTAACTATAAAACTGAACATTTATCAACCATGGATTTTCTATTGGTACCCACTAGTATTAAAACAAAACAAACACTAAGTTCTTATCACTGTTTCCTTGTATTTACTGGGGGTGGTGGACTTTATGAAAATTCTAAGCTGTCATGCTGATCTGCTCTGTCCTAAGTATTTTATTTTGCTCATTTCAAACCTGGTTTGTTTATAATGGATCTTCTATCTATTCATTTCATTGGAATCTACTCTTTACACTTCAGCAAGATAGTTATGAACAAATATTCACAATAAATAAAACAATTAAAAAGTTGATATTCTGCATAGAGAAAATAAATTTATCCAATCAATGAGCTATCAATGCACATGGAATAATACTATTTAACCATATCTAGAATACACAGTATTCATGATTTTTATTTTTTATTTTAGCACACACAACAGATTAAAGGTTAACTATACTCAATGAGTTATTTTTAGGAGTAACATATATAAATTGGGGAGTGGATTTAGAATTAAGAGAAAAACATGTTCAAATATTGTAGGGGAAAATGAGCATACTGTATGTATAGCATATTATGAAGTAGACATCAATGGTATCAAGTGTTGGATTGACATGTGAAGATCTAAATAGAGCTTAGAGGGAACAAGATTAGCCTGCAAAGCTAAAACAATGCTAGTTCTTCAAAAACTAAAGTGAAGCTAAAAATATTGGGCTGGGGAGCTTACAATATATGCCAGTTTTATATATTAAACAGGTGTGAGAGCCTTTTGCTGGTGGATAGGATTCTTATCTATTTCAGATGTTTATTTATATTATTTCTGGCAGTAAAAGGCTAAACATCTACTTAATAGTGACAGATAATGTCCAATTGGTTTAATATCCTACATCAGAGTCGCTCTTCTCTTCTGTAGATCTGTTATGTTTTAAAAATTCTTCAAGCCTATGGATTAAGGATATATTTATATATGCCTCATATATACTATTAAACAACACCAAGCCCCCAACTAAACTACATAGAAAACTAATACCCACTACCAATAAATTCAACTAATAAAACTTTAACATACTCTCTACTTAAAATTAAAAAGCGTTACTAAAATTAGAACTTAGATCTACCAAAGATATGTGAAACAACATATGGGGACGGTGACAGCAACAAATGAATGAAAACACACACTACATAAATAGGGAACTTCTCATCCTCAGCTGCCAATCAGATATCTTCATGGTTTTGACACCAAAGGCAGGACCACTCCATATATTAGTATATTATAGACTTATTAATTTTATAATTTATTTTTTCTATATATATATATATATAACATATATATATATATATATATATATACAGTTTTAACTTCATTTTATCTTAAGTTATTTGAACTACACTTATGATACAGTACATGAAGATCATGAAAGAGCCTCATACATTAATGAGTAGATGAGTCATATGCAGGCATGGCTGTGTAGTTAAGAAGTTCACTTCACAATCACATGGTTCAGGGTTCGATCCCACTGTGTGGCACCTTGGGCAAGTGTCTTCTACTATAGCCTTGGGCCGACCACTTTGTAAGTAGAATTTGGTAGATGGAAACTGTGCGTAAGCACATTATATATAATTTCAGAAATTCGGATATAGCCATTAGCGTAATTCCTATTGAATAAGGAATAACAATAATATTTTAGCACCGGTTTTATTGTTTACTTGGGGCCCATTAATTCCCTTGATGTGGTGGAAGAAACATTGAACTGTAGTGCGCTTCCCGAAAGTAAATATTGCTGAATATATTTTATCAGTAAGTTACCTTTTATCATTTATTGAAACACTC
>JAOPJM010522150.1:0-10580 GCA_027124095.1 Muusoctopus leioderma
AAGCACCTATGCTTCTGACATATAAATTCCATAATAAATAAGCTGCAAACAAACCGTTTTTAGACATTTTCTGCTCAGTCATTACAAGACTCAGAAATTTTTCTACAGGATGTTAAGAGCTAATATACTTAGCTGAAAAATTGATGCAACTCGTATTTCCTGATTGTAATTAGGAAGGGGCTTTTAAATCCAAAGTTCTGTTTGTTACTAATATTATCAGCCCTCCACCTCTAATCCTCAGCTCCCACCACTAATCATCAGCTCCTCTTTCTTTGAGGACTTTCATTGTAACCTCCAATGGGGATCTAACAATCTGGTAATGTTTTAGGACACAGAAAGGCAAATTTTACTATTTAAAAGAAAAAGGATGCCACCATATCTCAACTTTTCATGAATAACTCCCAATATCCTCTATTCATTTACCATTATAAGTTGGACGGAATGCCTTGCAGTATTCATTCCGGTTTACTGCATTCTGAGTTCAAATCCCACTGAGGCCAACTTTGCCTTTCATCCTTTCAGGGTATATAAATAAAGTAACAGTCTAGGGTGGTGGACTAGCGGAATCGTTAGAGCATTGGACAAGATGCCTCACGGTACCTATTCCGGCTCTTTACGTTCTGAATTCAAATCCCACCATGGCCTACTTGGGTGGTAGACCTAATCCATCGTCTGGTTTAACACCACCACCTGGCCCTTGGGTGCCTTTAGTGGAGTTCACTCTGTTACAAGCATTTAGGCCAGGTCTCCGGTCTGAGGATATCTTCCTTCCTCCCTCCTGCAAGTTTCGGAGGCCCTGAAAAAAGGGGTGATGGGCACTGCTTTCCTTCCAGACTAAGCAGTAAAAAAAAATAATTTAGAGTTAGGGCTATTCCTCACGCTACACATTCATTAATCTCCTCTCGAAGCCTCAATCAGCAAAACTTACACCTACAAATCTTTTCCCTTTAGAACCAATAAATATTTTAGTCTTCAATAGTTGCTGACTTACTAAAAGAATCTCTAAGTGCCTTAATATGTTTCTACCATAGACACAAGGCCAATAATCCCAGTACTTGACTGGTACTTTATTTTGTCGACTCCGGAAGGGTGAAAGGCAAAGCTGACCTCGGCAGGATTTGAACTCAGAGTGCATTGAGCCAGAACGAATACTGCAAGGCATTCTGTCCAATGCGCTAATGAGTCTGCCAATTTGCCACCTTTAACCCTATAAAAATACCAACCCGCCTGAAACGGCCCCTGGGTTCTATGATAAAAACCATTTGTTTTAGAGTATCCATATTTGAATTTAAACCTTCGATTATAATTTTATGTAAGAACTTTTTGTTAAGTTATGTTCCAAACATCAACTTAATAGCAAGAAGGTTAATTATTTTACTAAATCTCTCCAAATTCTTCATTATATTCAAAATTAATTGAAAATCACAGGCAGTGTATTTCATTAAAAATATGGTAACGAATGGGTTAAGTGCCTTAATATGGAGTAGACATCTAGAATGGTGCACCACATTAGACTGTATTTAGAAGAAAGCTATGGGCCTGATTGATAAAACTTACTTTTCCTGATATTTTGTGTTCCTGGTTTATTTATTATGCTGTTGTATCTTTCTCTGGCTCTTCATTTGCCACTATAATATAGTCCACATTTTAGAACATTTCTTTAGTTTTTAGTTGCCTGGTTTAACACCACCACCACCACCATCGCCCAGTTTAACACCAGCACCTGGCCCTTGGGTGCTTTTAGCAGGGTTCGCCCTGTTGCAAGCATCCGGGCAAGGTCTCTGGTCTAAGGATAACTTCCTCCCACCAGTCATGAAGGTTCTGAAAAGGGTCATATGTGCTGCCCTTTCTCCTTTGACTAAGCCTAAAAACAGTTCATTTTAGCTACCATGTCTACAGCCATGCTGGAGCAATTCCTTCAGTGGTGACTGCTCTATGCTGTTATCAGTTGATTAACAGTTAATGGAGGGTGTTCTACTTTTGTTGTTGCTGTTGTTGTTGTTTAGAACTTGGTCAGTACTGATTAAACCCACCTATGATCAAAGGCATTCCAGCCATGGCCGAACTTCCTTTTGTATACCCAGGGTTACATTATCCAATGTTTCCTTTATTTTTCAAAATAGAAAGTGATTTGAGAGAGATTTGGCTGCTATTTCTAGGAGGTCTAGCGACCACGTTGGCTCATTCTACTCTTGTTGTTATTGTTATTACTTAGCCTTTGGTCAACCCTGATTGAGTAAACCCCCCCCCCACCTCGCTGTTACCATTGCATCATTTTAGGGATATATATATAGCTACATTATCTAATGTGTCCTTTTCTTATTTAAGATGATAGGGTGTAATTTGAGGGAGATTTGGCTGCTATTTCTAGCAGATCAAGCAACCATTTAGAGACTCCCTCCTTGGCCCATATTACTCTTGTTATAACCCTTGGCAGATAGTTGATCTGGGGCACTAGAATATAGTGTATCTAGATATCCTTCAAAAGTCTCAGAAGAAAGTTAGGTTAAATTTCTGAATCTTTTTGGAATGCTTTGAAATAGTTGTAGGCCATTAACTTCCACAGTATTACAGCATAAATTCTTGATATGGGTGTGAGAAAAAAGGAAGTTTGGGAATCTGATAGCATATCTTGTTGTTGTTGGTGTTATTGTTGTTTAGCCCCATTCTCTCAAATAACGCTGTATCATCTTAAAAACATAGGACATTCTCTCAAATCACACCGTATCATCGTAAAAAGATAAGACATTCTCTCTAATCACGCTGTACCATATTAAAAAGATAGAACATTCTCTCAAATCACACTGTACCATCTTAAAAAGATAGGACATTCTCTCAAATCACGTTGTACCATATTAAAAAGATAGGACATTCTCTCAAATCATACTGTACCATATTAAAAAGATAAGACATTCTTTCAAATCACACTGTACCATATTAAAAAGATAAGACATTCTCTCAAATCACACTGTACCATATTAAAAAGATAGGACATTCTCAAATTATGCTGTATCATCTTAAAAAGATAGGACATCTCTCAAATCACACTTTACCATCTTAAAAAGATAGGACATTCTCTTAAATCATGCTGTACCTAAAATGTCCTATCTTTTTAAAATAAAAGATAGGACATTCTCTCAAATCACACTTTACCATTTTAAAAAGATATGGCATTCTCTCAAATCATGCTATACCATTTTAAAAAGATAGGACATTCTCTCTAATCATGCTGTACCATCTTAAAAAGATAGGACATTCTCTCAAATCATGCTGTACCATCTTAAAAAGATAGGACATTCTCTCAAATCATGCTGTACCATCTTAAAAAGATAGGACATCTCTCAAATCACACTGTACCATCTTAAAAAGATAGGACATCTCTCAAATCACACTGTACCATCTTAAGAAGAGAGGATATTCTCTCAAATCATGCTGTGCAATATTAAAAAGATAGGACATTCTCTCAAATCAAGCTGTACCATCTTAAAAAGATAGGACATTCTCTCAAATCATGCTGTACCATCTTAAAAAGATAGATTATCTCAAATCACACTGTACCATCTTTAAAAAGGAAGAACACATTATATAATGTGATCCTGGATGCACGCTGCCTGAAAAAAAAGATGGGTTGGTCACGGCTTAAATGCCTTTGATCATACATTGTTCTGCTGAATCAGAGCTGACCTGGGGCTAGACAACGACAACAGCAACAACTGAAGTTAAGCACCAACCCATAAAAGCCCCTGGGGATTTAGGTAGAGACATTTACCATTTTTCTTTTTTTACTTCTCTCGTTAGGTGAACTTTCTCTGTTAATTAGTTAACTTTTCATGATCAGAGATATCCTTCAATGGATGAGTTGTGGAATCAGCCTCCTCTTCTGGTAGCATGCACAAGAAACGTTGAACTCAACACTACAAACAACTGGATCAGTTGTCAGTTTCACAGTGATGTTGCTTCTTACAGAAGTGACTTGTTCCTAATCTATGGTACCTAAATTTAGCGAGATGCTCTAATGATTCTGCCAATTTACCAGCCTTGCAGAGTCTCTGAAACTGGTAGTGAGAAAGGGAAAAAATACTCGGGGGTTGCTACTGTAGAGAGCAGAAAACTCAAGATTGGGTTATCCTCACACCAGGGACCTGGTCCAAGTGCTTGCAACAGAATGGACTCTGCTAAAGACACCCAAGGGCCAGGTGGTGGTGTTAAACTAAGAGATAGATTAAGTCTACCACCCAAGAACAGTTACAGTCCATCCGATGAGCTTCCACACAGTTTCTATCTACCAAATTTCTTTCACAAGGCTTGGCTTGACCTGAGTCTATGGTAGAAGACATTGTCCAAGGTGTCACATGCTGGGATCGATCCTGGAGCCATGTGATTGCGAAGCGAACTTCTTAACCACATGGCTATGCTTGTGCTAATTTTACCCCAGTACATTACCGGTACTTGTTTTATTGACTTCTTTGAAGTGGTAGAAAGGTTAAGTCAACCCTGGTGGGATATGAATTCAGAATATAAATGAGATGTAACTAAACAGTAATTTCTTAAATAGGCCACATTAACACAAATTTAGGTGGGGGTGAGGCTGCCTTCCCTCCAGACGAAGCAGTAAAAAAAAATCCTTTTAGGTTAGATAAATAAAGTACCAATGTAGGGCAGTGGACTGGTGGAATTGTCAGCATCGGATGGGATGCCTCGCGGTATTTGTTCTGGGTCTTTGCGTTCTGAGTTCAAATCCTGCCGTGGCCTACTTGGGTGGTTAACTTAATCTGTTGCCCAGTTTAACACCACCACCTGAACCTTGGGTGCCCTTAATGGAGTCCACTCTGTTGCAAGCATTTGGGCCAGGTCTGACGATATCTTCCTACTAGTTTCAGAGGCCCTGGAAAAAGGGTGATGGGCAATACATTCCCTCTTAACTATGCAAAAAAGAAAAAAGAAAAGAAACCTAGCCTACTGACATTAGTGGAACCACGAATCTATCGTTTGCCGGGTGACCACGGTAACTGATTACACAACAGAATGCCTCTCCATTCCATCTTCTCAAATTAGGTACATACATATTTACATTACAATCTAAGCAGTTAATTCATAGATCTAATGATGTTTTTAATTATAATTAAAGAAAGATTATGTGGAGTACGGTAAATAGGTGATTGTACAAGATAAAACAAGCCAAATATTAATATGGAGGTTATGTTAAAATATACCAGATTATTGTTGTATATTATTTATGTAAACCAATTTTCTTTGCTATTTCCGTATTATAAGTGTGTTGAAGGCCATGAAACATATTTTCAGGTTCAATATTATGTGTGTCAGGCTAAAGTATGTTGTTTTGTTTTAGACAACTATAATGTGTGTATGTATGTATGTATGTATGTATGTATGTATGTATGTGTGTGTATGTATGTATATATCATCATCATCATCATCATTTTACGTCCGTTTTCCATGCTGGCATGGGTTGGACGGGTGATTTCGGTCCGCGTCGATTGTGAATGGAGTCACCACTCTCCTAGATTAGTTGGTGGACCACACCTCACACGTATGTTTCGTTCGGCTTGGTTTCTATGGCTGGATGCCCTTCCTATCACCAACCACTTTATACAGAGTGTTGATACGTAAAAAGGTACAAGCCAATGACCTGCTAGAAATAGCAGCCAGATATCCCTCAAATCACACTTTAGCATCTTAAATAAAGAAAAGATGTATTGAACAATGTAGTAGTGTTTTGAATTTTCAATGCTGTTGACCCAGTCGGAAGGAATGGTCCTGCCCTTAGTGTTGAAACCATATTGATTTCCGACGGGCAGCTGATGATGGGAATTACCAGATATTACATTAGAGCAACTCAATAAGGTTGTGTTGGTAACTCTGTTAGGTTGTTTTAGTTTGGTTTTGCAGTCCCCGCAGTTTTGGGGCATATGTCCCAGGAGTTTGATTGTTTTCAGTACTTTTGTTTGTAATGTCTGGAATTGGAAATAGTTCATGATTTTAGGGATTGGGTCTGTATAGCTGTTGTGGTTGGTCGTAGTTAGTTTTTATTTTCAGGTACCATGAGCTAGGGTAGAATGCATAATAGGAATGAGAGTCATATACAAATGATAGGAGTGTTGCAGGTGGAACAGCTTTGATCATAGGTCTGCTCGATCATGGCTAACTTAGGGCTAAACAACAACAGCAACAATGTACTGGATCAACTGTTTACTTTTGTCATGGGCTCATCTCATTGAAGTTTATCTCTGGCTCTATGGTCTTACTGCCTGGCAATTTGAATATTCAATACTGAAAATTAAATTTAAAAAGAAAATGAAGTGAAGATTAAAAAAGAATGCCTTTTTTTCTGCAGGAATAGGGCACATTATTTTCCGTTGCTCTATCCATGTCAAAGGTAACATCCTTAAGGTTCTGGTGTTTGTAGGATTAATGACTTAAGTCAAGTTAGTGTTAACATACTTAAAGCAGTGAGCATGAAGAAGCTAATTAGAAGTAATTATGCAGTGAGGAAAACACAGTATTAGTGACTAGTGTTACTGAAAGATCTGATAGTACTAAAATGTAATTCAGAAATGTTTTTGTTTTTCCTTCTTTTACTAGATATGCAATGCTGATTTATAATTTTAAATAGGGAAATGGGTAGTAGTGATGTGGATGCCTTTCCTAAGGGTATTAACAATGTAAATGATATTAATTAGTTACAACTGGAAAATAAATTCCTGTTGTAGACTCACTGCACTTTACTGTATGTTGCTTACGTCTTACACTACATTGCTTACATCTTATTGCATGTTGCTTATCTATTACAATACACAAGTGTTCATTTTTATTTAAGTAAAAGGCCTCAGATTTACAGAAGAGAGAGAGGAATGGAATGTGACATTGGTGCCTTTTCTTCAGGCATTTAAATGAAATCAAATGGATCAACAGAATTCTACCTCTAGATTACAACATTTACCACACACTATTCACACATATTGCACATCATGCACACATACACACAGATGACACTATTAGCGTTAAAAAAAAGCTTACACACACACACACACACACAAAGGAACATGTTTTAAAACATATGTTAAATGTCTATAATTAATCATGATGATTGTGATGAGGATAATGATGCTGCTGTTCTTGATGATGCTGCTGCTAATTCAAAAAGTCAAAAAATAGTAACACAACTTTTTCGCTTGGCCATTGATATATAACTAGCTCTGTCACTGATATATAACTAGCTCTGTCACCACCTACCCCCACCTATTTCTTTCTTTGACTACTACCCTCAAGTTTGTTTATCTCAATTATTTTAGTGAATGTATATTTTCGTTGATAAATATTTGTAACCTCTTCTCCACCATCATCCTGCTACACTGGTCTGGTGCCCCAACCACCCTGCTATACCAGTCCACCACCATCCTTCTCTGGTGGAAATGAAACACAAGAAAGAAGACATTTCCCAATATAGGCTTACTGTTAGGACAAATATGGTTTATCTAGAGTGTCTGTTGTAGAAGAGAGGTAAGCTGCTGTTGACTTGTTTTCAGTTCTCAGTTATAGTCACTCTACTTACTTCATTTACATTGCTAATGCCACCAAGACAGGCATGAAGACCACTCAGTTTCATTTTCCATTCCCTATTAATCCGAAGCCAGATGTGTTTATTAGAAATCAATAAATTAAGGTGAGATAAATACAGTTAATTGCTTGGCCTTTCTTGATCAGAAGTATTTATTAAAGAGTAATGTAGTATGGCTGTGTGGTTAAAAAGTTCACTTTGCAGCTATGTGGTTTGGGGATTGATCCCACTGTGGTACCTAGGGCAAGTGTTTTATACCACAGTCTCGAGTTGACTGAAGTCTTGTGAATGAAATTTGGTAGATTGAAACTATGTGGAAGTCTGTCAGAGGGACCATTCTCGTCTGTTCTTGAGTGATAGACTTAATCTGATGCCTAGTTTAACATCATCACCTGGCCCTTAGATGCCTTTATCAGAGTCCTCTTTGTTGTAAGCTTTGGGCTAGGTCTAACTTCCCCTGTCCTCCCACCAGTCTTGGAGGTTCTGAAAAGGGTTTTGGGCATTATCCTAAGTCATAAACAATAAATATAAATAAAAATAAAGTATCCTGTCCGCTCAGAAACAACTAAAATACTTTCAGTGAATCTTGACTCACGATTAATGAGTAAGTAGTCCTATACCTTATACAGTTGGACATTTCACACCAACAAGAAATCAATAACAGTAACAAAACCTACAGTAAAGACAAGCCAACAAAGAAGCTTCTAAGTGGTCACTCAATCTGCTAGAAATAGCTACCAAATTTCTCTCAAATCACACCATTCCGTCTTAAAAAAAAAGATGATATTGGATAATGTAGTCTTAGATATACTATACTAGGAACAAAGAAAAAACAAGAGATGGGATGCTCATGACTGAAACACTTTTGAATATAGGTCTGCTCAATCAGGACAGAACTGGTAAACAATAACAACTACTACAGTAATGGCAGCGTCAAGATCAACATTAACTTTTATAATCAACAGCATCATTTTCAAACTTTGATTTTTCCATGCTGATATGGAATAAAGCATAGTTCCATTTTTCAGTCCTGTTTCAACTTGTTTTCAAGGTTTAATATTCTCAAATCTGACTTAACCACTTGCTCCCAAGTCTTCCTTTATTTTCCTCTACTGATGGTGCTCATAATGGGCCATTTTTTTTAGAGAAACCAATGAACTTTCACCTCTTTTGTACTGTATCCTCTAGTGTCTCTCAAGAATGTCTTTCAGCATTAGTTATATCCCTGGCAATAGCATCTACAATAATGGTTTTGAGCCAATAAGGGACTCTCTATGCAATTGCTCGACCTGCTAGAAATAGTAGCCAAAGCTCTCTCAATGCACACCCTACTAACTTAGAAAGGAACACATTGGATAATGTGGTCTGGAGTACATGGTGCCTGGAAGAACGACTAGATGGTTATCGCTGAATTGCCTTTATGGTAGGTCTGTGGGGTCAGGTCTGACTTGGGACTAAACAACAATAACGAGCCAAGGGAGACTCTAAGAGGTTGCTCAGTCTGCTAGAGATAGCAGCCAAACCTTCAAACCACGTCCTACCATTAAAAAGAAAAAAAGGGTACATTGGATAATATATTCCATGATACGCTATGCCTGAAAAAACAAAAAGAAATAACAGGATTATCATGGCGAGAATATTTTTTTGATCATAGGTATCCTTGATCAGGGTTGACCTGGAGCTAAACAACATTAACTTATACTTTATAGTGCTTGAAGTTAACTACAAAAGACATATATAATGTCATATAAAAGTACAAGGTTTCAGATTTATAGGGGAATGGAAATAAGATAGGTTGATCTTTATGTTTTTCTCAAGACATAAAGATATTAGTAACATAAGTGAAATAGTTTTTAAGTAAGAGTGCAGGCATGGCTATGTTGTTCAGAAGTTAGCGTTGCAATCATGTGGTTCCGTGTTCTATACCACTGTGCAGTGCCTTGTGTTGGCCAATGCTTTGTGAGTGGCATTTGGCAGACAGAAACTACGCTGAAGTTCATTGTATATGCATATATCCGATTTATATGTAGGTATAAGGCGATGAATTGGCAGTCATTAGGACATCAGAAAGACTGCTTTGTGGTATTTGTTCTGACTCTATGGGATCTAAGTTCAAATCCCACCGAGGTCAACTTTACCTTTGTTCCTTTTGGGGTCGATAAATAAAGTACTAGTTCAAAAAAAGTTGAGATGATTAATTGAAGTTCAGTATTCTACTGGTACTTATTTTATCATCCTTGAGAGGATGAGAAGTAAACGAGGAAGTGTCTATATGGTCACTTTGCTTGCTAGTTATGGCAGCTAATTATCCTTCAAATCAAACCCTACAGTCTTCGGAAAGGAAGGACACATTGGATAATGTAGTCCTTGATAAATAAGATGAGATGGTCGCAGTTGGAACACCTTTGATCATATGTCTCCTTGATCAGTGTTAACCCGGGTTTAAACAACAACAACAAAAACATCCTTGTGAGGAGGAGAAGCTAAGTTAACACAACTTTGGGATTTGAACATTGAGGTAGTGAATGTTCTTTCGTTTGTTCTAGCCATCACAGCTAAGACCATGCTGGAGCACCGTGAATGCACTACCATAAAATACACATTCTGACTCTGACTGATGTTTAGTATATTTGTATACATGTCTTTGTATGACTGCATTAGTGATGTTGTTGTTTAGCCATAGGTCAACCTTGACAGAGCTGACCTATTGTCAATGGCATTTCAGCCATGGCCATCCCGTCATTTTAGGGCTATGTAGGACTACATTATCCAGTGTGTCCTTTCCTTCCTTATTTAAAGTAGTATGGTGTGATTTGTGGGAGATTTGGCTGTTATTTCTAGCAGGTTGAGATGCCACATTGAATCCACCTCATCTGTATTAGTGTGTCATTAGTAGGTGTGGACTTTGTGTAAGTTTGTATATGTCTCTTGTATCTGTGTTTGTATATCTATTTTTATGTTGTTTTGTGGGTGAAGTAATATCTGTTGTATGATATATATA
>JAOPJM010522188.1:0-17347 GCA_027124095.1 Muusoctopus leioderma
TATACAATATCAATTGTCAATGTGAAACGCTATCTTTAAGATAGTGTGTTCATGCTAGTATATATATATATGTATATACATATATATATATATATATATATATATATTTATATATATATAATTATTTTCCGTCTATTTCCATACTTTAGGTATTTATTCAATTAACTAAGGTTTGGTTAATATATTTTTTAAAAAGCATACACAGGCATCCTCTTGGCCCTTCTGCCCTTGACCCAGCAGAACATCCGGGTTGTGTGACAGCTGAAGAGAGAGAGGGCTGTACTAGCAGAGCTGCTGATGGTGTTCATTTTCAGCTGAGTGGACAGGAGTAGCATGAAATGATGTGCCTTACTCAAGGACACATGCTGCCCGGGCCAGGAATAGAACCCACGACCTTACGATCGTGAGCGCAACAGCCTAACCACTAGGCCATGCACCTTCACATCTATAATCTACTACTGTATAATGAATATGTATAATAAAACATTTTGATTATAAAATATCTTCTTTACTTTAAGCTAAATACTACTACAAAGTTATATTTTCCTAGGGATATAATTCTAGCATTATCCCTCCAGTCTGCACAATGTCACAGTTCTTTAGATTAGTGTTAAAAGCTCTTAAGCTATATATGAACATCAAAATCTAATGGAAGCGAATAGAAAATGTGTTAGATCAGCTTAAATACAATTTTTCAGCAGAGTTTCTTTGGCTTCATGTAGTAATAATTAGATTTACTTATTCACTACTTTTCACGTTGATATACCTGGGGAAATTGAGCAAAACTCTTGCAACAGCTCACAAGCTTTTCGATCGTCACTGAATTCCAAATCAACTTTTCATAATGTTCCTATCTGTAAATTTTTACAATGAACAACGCTGGTTTCATCTTATTGGCACTAATTAGATATTAAACAGTCAATGTTGTTTATATTCATCTGAGAAAACATTACTAAGAAAGTAGCTGGAGTCAGGAATGACAGGAAGAAGCTTAAAGAATTTCTATCATTGTCTGACATCATGAGGATTTATTCTTTGATAAATTGATACTATGACAGGTAGTGAAATAAAAAGGACTGACTAGATCTGACAGATATAGTAAATTAAAAGAATATTTTACACAAAGTAGTGTATAACCAAAGATATTTTAGTAACAAATGATTAAACTTATATTGATGAGCTATGAAAGATGAGAGGTGTTTATGTAAAATGGTAACAGATGCTAACCAATCTAGAAATATGGTATGGAATAACAATAGACAGTCAGGTAAACAAAGACAATTGCAAAGTCTTGGGAAACTAACTTTTAACATTTATGGACATTTAATTTTAAAATATTGCTTAATTCTAGGAAAATTACTGGGTCAATAATCAGAGAACAACACTGTCCAACTATGGTATTTCTTGTGGTCATTTTGTTTGACCTTTCTCCAGTTTTCATTTAACATTATGTTGGAAAATATTTACATTGGTCATGTGGATGTATCTAACTTATGAGGAATCATAAAATACACACAAAATGCCAGGGAAACATTAATTTTCAATTATTATTATTATTATTATTATGAAACTGACCAATGCATTGGGATTAGGTTAGAAATAAGTTAAAGAGGAAGCAGCTATTTTGAGTCATAGTTTTCTTCAGTGACTATCTGAAAAACCACTTCATTAGTTATACACACCTGTCAGTTAAAGTGCCAAGATTTGTGAAAAGAAGAAGAAATTTGAACATTTTCGTTTTTAGTTTGGAAGACGTCCAGAGAAACAAGGATTGGCAGAAGATGAGTGAAAATGTCCAGCATCCAACCAAACATTACACATTGATTATACATAAAACCGGACATACTCAAACCTTTTGAAGTGTTAAATGATTACATTTCAGTGATCCAGAAAGATATTTCTGTTACATCCTAGTAATGGACACCAGATAGATTGACACAGCTAAATCATGGTCTTGACTGTTATATCAGATATAGTAGCCATAAAATATGGTAGTTATGAATGACAGATTCATAGTGTCTTAATAGTAGAGAAACAGATTTAAAATCTTACACAGCTTCATTTAAAACATTTACAGTAAATGTATTTCTATCCGGAGTTAAAACTTCAGTTGTGTTCAATGTGTTGACTATAACAACTTTCTAGATCATTCGTTATGTTAAATAGTTTCAGCTATCTTATATCTAAACTATTATACTTTGGAGTAACATTACAACAATACTATCCCAACTAGTATGAACCTATGAAGAAGCCTCTATGTGGTTGCATGACCTGCCAGATATAGCAGCCAAATTTACTCAAATCACACCCTACAGTCTTAAAAAAAAGCAAGGACACATTGGCCAATGTAATCCTAGACATACAAACAGATGGGATGATCATGGCTGGAATGCCTCTGATCATAGGTCTGCTCAAACAGGGCTGGTCTGGGGCTAAACAACAACAACAACTATCCCAATTAACATGGATACTTCTAGAACAACCACTAACCCTACCCTAATTTCTCTAATTAATCACCAGTCAAATTGTTGCTAGTGCCTACCACAAAGAAATCTTTACTCTCCTCAGTATTCAACTGTTGTCTTCAGATCCAAACTTCACAACTATTTAAAATGTTTAGTTTTTGTATTGATGATACCCCATTATTGTTTCTTTCATAATGTAGTCATTTGGTAGAGTTAGGACAGGTATAGGGGATAGACAGTGGCTAAAAACTGGAAGAAATGTAGGTTTGGCATATGTGTGTGTGTGTGTGTGTATGCACACATGCACAAACACACATGCATACACATAAACACACACACACACACATGTGCACCGCATATTGGTAAACAGTAAAAAAGATAGGTGAAATAGTAAGGACAATGTTGAGGAAAATGAAGAGAGGGTTAGATGGATATGTTTGAGCAACATAAAACATATTTAAACAATGATGACCAGCCTTATTCAAGACACCACAAGGGGATTGTGTACTTAGTCACTAGCCCCTGCTCAAAGAACAACTTTATTGGACATGATGTTATAGTCGCAAGGGGACTGTGTACTCCACCCTGCTTCTCTACTCAAAGAACAACTTTATTGGACATCCTATTATAGCCAATATCACATAGAAACACTATTTCCCATACAACATCAGTAATCTAAGCTTTTTAATTAAAAACTGGTTTATTAATTAGAATTTTGATAAACTTATAGAAACTAGCTCTCCTGAGAACAACATAATACATACTTCTCATATTCCATCCAAAATACACAACCAGAATTGGTAATTTATGTCTAGGTACCATCAGACCGAATCATTGACTGATTTATGATTCTCCCGTTTCAGACTTCAACTTTAAAAGTTACAATTTTACATTGGATATTATGAGTTACCAATAAGCACATATTGAAGAATTATTTTTGTGCTGTAATTAAACATAATACCAGTTGAGGGATTAAATTATTAGAGGAATATATTTTTGGAACTGAACTTCCATGGACACAGACATTTATGTAAACTGATACGCCATCATAATTCTTTATAACTCTTAGTATAAACTGTTTTGTCAGACCTGTAACAATAGCTCTTTCTACTGTTTCTATTTAAAATGCTTTAATCTTCATAATTTCTTTTGTTAACCTCAATTCTCTTGGTTGTATTTTAACATCTTCAACAATGCAACCACCAGCACCACCACCGCTTCCACCACCACCCAACACCACCACTACCACCACAAACACCACCACCACAGACACCACCACGACCAAAACCACCATAAACACTACCACCACCACGACCAAAACCACCATAAACACTACCACCACCACCACCACGACCAAAACCACCATAAACACTACCACCACCACCACCACAACCACTGCCACCACAAGCACCACCATCTATTGAGCCGGATCTCATCTCTTTATTGTGGTAAGAATTTATTTTCCATTCACTTATTCATAACATGAAAAAGTGAATATATGTGTGTATGTATGTGTGTATGTATGTATATATATATATATATATATGTATATGTATATATATATATATATATGTTATTATTTTTACATGAACACTTGTATATGTGAGGAGGTGATGTATATAGGTATATATATGTCTATATAGGTAAGTGTGACATTTGCATACACATCTTTATATAAACGTGCATGTATATAACGAGAGGGCTGTGAGTGATTCTCTCATCCCTACTTCAGCAAAATAAGGTGAAGTCTATGTTTTGCTGAAGAGGTCTAATAAGACTGGAACATGTCCAGTGTTGTCTACCTTAATTTGTGAAAGATTCAAAATAATATTAACCCATGACTAATATTGTTTTTCCCTTCACCATACTTTCTGCATTAAATATGTTAATACTGGCTTTGCATGAACCCAATAGCCTTTCTTACTGGACACAGTGGCTAGAGATGGCCAGAAGATGACCACTGGATTACAACATTATTATTTTCCACAGGAAATTAGGTTTGTAGGTGACAACAATTAATTTACAACTCTCTCATGTCAAAGTAAAATTCAAAGATTTTAACAAAGTAAAGAAATAGGTACTGAAGACCCAGAGTCTGGAGAACAATGAAGTGAGTTTGATCCCTTAGATGTGTGATGTTAAACTGTATGTTGTAAGGCAGAGTATAAGTGAGGTGAGGAGTATTGAAGACATCAACTGATGTGGTACAGGAGAAAAATGACTGCTATGGACATGTGATGTGAATGAACAATAAGTGATGGGTGAAAAAATGTGCTGTGTACATACCAGTAGACTGAGGAGGTATGAGGAAGATGTAAGATGATATGAGGTTAGATCTCAGGATGATGAGTCTCATGGAGGTGATGACAATAGACTGAGACAATTAGTAATATGCTGTACAGCAGAGCCTTACAACACATACCAGTATGGAAAACAGATGTAAAAATACTGCTGCTACTGATGATGATGATGATGATGATGGTGATGGTGATGACGATGGTGATGATGATGACGATGATGACGACGATGATGACGACGATGATGATTAGGACCTGAATGTCTTTCTAAATCTAGAATTAGAGATAACAAGATTATTGGTAGCTTTGAGTTCTAGAAGCCTAACTAACTCCTTCTCTCAATCTATATAACAGGTAGTGTACATCCTTTAAAAGAACATTGATGTAATCCAGTTAGTTTACCTTCAAAGTCATTATTATTATTACAATATCCAAAAGGGTAGTGGTGGGGTGGCAGAAATGGTAAAAGGGTGGGATTAAATGCTTTAGTTACATTCGTTTACATTCTGAAGTCAATTCCTACCAGGGTTGTCTCTGTGTTTTATCCTTCTAGAGATCCACAGTGGTGGGATGAGGTGGTTGACTCAGTTAACTACACCCTCACCGCCACCCTAGCTGCAATGTGAGAGATCGTTATTAGAGTATACAAATCTTTTCCTTTGCTGATATGTCCAAGGTGACAGGCATATGTTGACATTCCACTTAATATCTGACTGATAGACCAATAGTTAAAAGTAACATTATTTGATCATTTCCTTAATCATAACTATCGCCAGAAACATAACAAAAAAAGACCTAAATACTACATAACATAACAAATATTATATCAATATTTGTTGATATATATGGAAATTGATTGCCATCTTTCTGTCCACAAACTTTGTCCATCTTGGTTTCAGTCTTTCCTATGATTTTGCTCTCATTAATTGGTTTGCATCAAGTTTTATTATTCTTAGCAATAAATACAATTATTTTGTGTTTAGTTCATGCAAGAATAGATCTATATTTCTGTCTCCATACTCTAACAATGATTAATGCTTCTCTTACCTGAATTTACTACAATACAAAACACAGCTTTTGAAATCTGTAGCAAGTGTTTGTTTTTGTTCTCTTTTAAGGTTTTCTTTATCTTCAAGATATGAACTGCTAAATTGATAGATGAGACAGTTGTTACCAGATTCCCATAGTAAATAACAATTCTTCCAATGCCATCATTTTACAATATCAATTCACTGTTTTTTTTACTAGTGTTTCCACACAAGTAATTTACTAAAGTTACATCAAATCCTAAAATCTGTCGCCATTCATACTTTCAGTTCCGCTTTCTTAACAAAATACTTTGTAATTTGTTTTTAGTTATAATCTCTATTATGTAGCCATGGCTTCAGTAGCCACACAATGTCCATATACCACAGACACACTGTCTTTCCAGCTAACCACCAAGGGAGCCTCTTAGTAGTTCCTCAACCTGCTAGAAATAGCAGCCAAATCTTCCAATGACACATTGGATAATGTGGTCCTGGATGCACACTGCCTTAAAAAAAAAGAAGACAGGATAGTCACAGCTGGAATGCCTTTGATCAGAGATCTGCTGAATGAAGGCTGACCTGGGGCTAAACAACAACAACAACAACTACCAGCACTAAGACACATTACTGTACATATCAAGGAAACGTTATTTCACCACAGCTATACTATGTACCAACACCTCATACCATGCCTACTTCACCAACACACTATATACACCTAATGTTATGTCTCCTTCACCAATACACTATAAGTACTGTTCCTTCTATCACTACTAAAACAGCTTCTGGTTCCCCGAAGCATCACTGCTACCCAACCTTACCCAATACATCTGTCTGCCCCTCATCTGACCCCTATTGTGTCTAACTTAGCCAAACTACTCCCTAAATACTTTTTTCTTTCAATCATTCCTTCCCAGAATGCATCCCACTGGAACTCTGTATGTTTTCCCTACAGGCATCAACTTACTGAAGTTGAAGCTGAATATCAATTACATCAAACTCACTAGTGCATGAGGAGGGTCTCAGAAAATGATGAGCATTGCTCCTCCTTTAACTATAAAATAGCTATTAAAAAAAAACCTTCAATGCTGTAAGAGAACAGCAATACATAATAAACATATGTCATATTTGGCAATCTCTTTTAGAACTAACATTCTCGGTGCCATGCTTATATGAAAGTAGAAAATATGTTTCATAAAATAACAGGCATAAAAATCCAATTTTCAAGATAAATTCTTTCTATTAAGAAAGTATTAATAATTTTTTACGTCTCCAAAATTGTAGTATATAATGCTTTACATATTGTGAAAATTGATCTTATCTAATCTAACAAAATGTTGACCAAGTTTAAAGAATTATCAGCCTGTTACTGATGTTGTTTGGAGTGTTGCATGGAAGCAATAGAAGGGGAATTGCTAAAAATGATGGCATCAATGTTTAGATAAGAAATCTGTAAATTACAGATTTTGTGATGCAAACTTGCTGATGCAACAGAAATGTGCAACATAATTGCAGTGTTGTGTAACATTCACAGAGGGGATACACATATTCCAAACTGATAAATGTAGATTAGTGACATTGGGAAAACACACGCACTTATGTTATATGATATTAAATAATAAAAAGGGAAACGAAAAGGTTAAATTTTAAAATAGTTTTACATATTACAAACTAAACTCTTTTTCATATGGAATATATCAAACTGAAAGGCAATTTAATTTTGTTCTTTAATTTATTTATATAAAAGAATTATACTGAGATGGGTAACAAGACCTCATTAAAACTTCAATCTTAAAACTTCCATGCTAGCATACTACTACACATGTAAGTTTATATGAATTGTTAGAGCAGGTACTTCAGTGTTAATGGTTGTTAAACCTGGACTCGATATTGTGAATTCATGACACAACTGAAACTGTTCCAGACACATCGCTTATAGTTAATTATATGAATACACTGGTAAGACCATATTACAAACCATAACTTCATACAGGTTTAGCTCTACATACTTTGAAGTAAATGTTCATGATAGATGTTTTAGGGAGAATTAGTGTGTAGAAGACCTCACTTTACATACATCGACCAACTGGTACAGGACACTGATATAGAATTGGAGAATCTGCCTGCTGCTATGGACAATCGTGTCTACTGGAGGTTACTTGTTGGGAACGTCCGAGTTCGCTCGATCCGATAGATAGATAGATTATAGTGTAAATGGCTGACTATTACACATACACTTGTAACTTTAACATAATCGTCAAGATACTCACCGTGACACTGTGTGACGAGGCAAGGAATTGGTAGAGTCGTTAGAAGGTCAGATGGAATGATTGGCGGTATACGTCTCGGCTCAATGCGCTCTGAGTTCAAATGCCACCGAGGTCAACTTTGGCTTTCATATTTTCGGGGTAGATGAAATGAAGTATCGGTCCATTGCAGTAAACTAGCTGAATAGTTAGATAGAACGACAGACATGATATTATGCCATTAGGATAGCTTGTGTTAGTTTTTCCGGCTCTTTGCGCTCTGATTTCAAATCCCACCAGGGCCTACATGGATGGTAGACTTAATCCCTCGCCCGGTTTAACACTACCACCTGCATCCTGTGTGTCTTTCGCGGAGTTCGCTCTATTGCAGGCATTTAGGCTAGGTCTCCAGTTTGAGCATAACTTCCTAGTCTCGAAGGCCCTGAAAAAGGGTGATGGGTACTACTTTCCCTTCTGACTAAGCAATAAAAAATAAATTAGTAAAGTGAGCGCTAACATACTTAATGTGTGTTTCTGTCGATTTTACTAATTTAAAAAAAAACGAAGTAGTCGTCCCTGTGTATTTCCTGAGTCATTCTTTTAAATAATAACGCCACTCAATATTTATTCCTAAATATCCTAATATACACTTCTCGTCATCTAAATATTGCAATAATGGTTAAACTATGCTTCGTTGATGAGGTACAATAATACCAGAACATGGCTGGAGTTGCCATCGTGCTTCGAAAGATCATATTTATTCTCCATTGCTTTCTATTTTAATTAATTTTGATAGATTTACAAACCGGATTTCTCTCCCTTACCCTCCTTGACTAGAGTTAGCCTTTAAAATAATGATTGGCACTTCTCAGTATGGGTGTTATTTTAATGAATTAAAATGTCTTAGCTCACTACATTAAGAAGATTAGCGCCTTTGAATCATTGATACAGTTCCCCAAACTTCATATATATCTAATGTGATTCACATAGTGTAGGTCAAACGGAGTCTATGACCAAATACACTTACTATGGTGTTGTGCTATGTGATAGTACCAGAGAATCAAACTGCTGAAACAATCGGATATGTCTGTGCTTGTCGAATTTTATATACTATTTACAACACATAGACGCAAAAAGGATGCATACACATATTTTTTTCTATTGCTCAGATATTCTGGATAAATGAACGAAAACAGTGTATGTTGTTACACTATATAATGTTTCTACGCTCCTGGTGAGCTACGACTGCGAACACAGGTTTAACTTGATATTGAACTATTACATTATTTTTATGTGGTTTTGACCTTATTCAAAACTTTGCCTGTAACTGAGCTGCATCTATGCAACTGTTCTTCGATACTCTGTATAATGGATGTCTTCAGTGACGATCCTATTATATTAACGTTTCAGGACCCTTTTTCTCTCATACCGACTATATGTAATTTAGCGCCAAACCCAAATGACACAGAATTATTGCAAGAAAGCTGACTGGTTTGACATGACATGTTGTCACCTCATGTCTTGGTACAGTTACAAATTAATTGCTTGCGCATTCATATTTTTAAAATAAATCCCGATGAAAACTTAAAGCAACTACTGATTTACCAATATTATTTATTTCGAAAACAACATTTTGATAGCTTTCTGTAGCGTATAGTTAATTGGAGATGTGTTAATGCATTCGCTTGTATTCCTGTTGTTTTTGCTGCTGTTGCTGTTTTTGTTCTAGTTCTTGTTCTTGTTGGGGTTAATTTAATTTAGAATCATATCAAGCAAAAGTGCACTCTCGTTATCCGTTATATAATTTTAAATACATACATTTCGTTGTCGGTTTGTAAATTTGCATTTTTACTACTTCTCTAATATTTTCAGATATGTAATTGCGTATTGCTCTATGGGAAACAATGTAATTCATACACCAATATTTCTGAACAGCTTACGTAAAAAATGTTGTTTCAGTTATTTGTACCTGATTGCACTTCATTAACGTTATACATTGTTAAACTGACATGGTACATATTGTTTTTCTTTTTATGTTCATACGGTTATATATATATATATACAATATTTGTTTCCAATAGACTATATTGTAGAACTATATCAGGTATTAAAATATCTGCGATTTTAAAAATCACCAGCTCTGCTGAGAGTGAAATTCAAAATGATGTGTAGTGGTGTTGTGTACGCTATAATGTCATAGCCACTGTTAGAATCAACTCGCTTATGTATTATTAGATTTTCTATTCTAGTTGAACACCGAATTATTTTCAAAACGTTTGAGAGCAGACAAAAAAATATCTTTTCAGAAGGAGAGCTTGTTTCTAACTATTTTGTGATCATATGTCTAAAGACCACTACACCCAATGGCATTTTTTATATTACCTGTTATTTCACAATAACCATATAGTTATGAAACATAAATGCAAGTGCAGTGTCATTGATGGGGTACATTACGTTGTAATGACTTTTAGCCAACAAATATGGTGGAATATATAACTCCATTGAGACTTAAGTGCTTATTTTTCAAAGAGCAAATATTTTAAATATACCC
The DNA here is from genome assembly GCA_027124095.1 of Muusoctopus leioderma. Taxonomy (NCBI): domain Eukaryota; kingdom Metazoa; phylum Mollusca; class Cephalopoda; order Octopoda; family Octopodidae; genus Muusoctopus; species Muusoctopus leioderma. The sequence continues at coordinate 10,588 of JAOPJM010522188.1, forward strand.
TATATCTGTAGTAACCATAATTCTAACTCCATATGCGATTAAACTCATGGTAGAATTCCACTTAAGCTGTTAAATCTACAAAACACTATGTATTTATAAATATTAAATTAAATTAGACACTTTACAAACACAATCATAAGAAGTAAAAAATCTACTAAGAACAGCCTACGGGAATGGAACTATGCATCTGCCGTATACCGGACAGTCGTATTAACCACTACACCAAAACACCCCAGACACATTACCTCCACTCAAATTAAAATCTTTAAAGTGACTTTAAGTCAGCTACAATACTGCTACCTATCTCGTCTCTCACACGAGATGACAAATCAAGCGGTTAAAATTTTCGCAAAGCTGCCTCAGGATACCAACATTGGTAGATAAGAGAGTAAGCGATTAAGATCTTTTAAAGTATCTAATTTGATGTTTATTTATAATCGAAATTCTTAACGGCTTACGTTGTCAACTACTAATGTTGGTATCCTGGGGGTCATTTCACTCATGTAACATAGATGTTTTAGGTCGTTTCAGTCATGAAACGTAAAACATTTTCAGAAGTGAGAATTATGTGAAAATTATTTTAACGTAATAAATAGAAAAAATACTAAGAAATGATCCGGGGACTCTCGTGTGAGAGACGGGATAGGTAGCATTATCGTAGCTGGGATAAAGACACTTTATAGGTGCTAATCTGAGTGGAGAGAATGTGCTGGGGGTGCTTTGGCGTAGTGGTTAACACGGCCGTTTGGTATGTGGCAGATAGGTTGCTTGATTCTCGTAGGCAGGTCTGTGCAAATTTGTCCTTCTGTGGTTTGTGTTTGTACTGTGTCTAATTTAATGTGTATTTAACGAAAATCTTAACCGCTTACTTTGTTATCTACTATTTATTTTTATAATACTACAATATGCTGGATAAACTCTTCTGTACTGAATTCAGAAGGAGCCATGAAAAATGTACAACTGATTGTTAGCTTGACGTACTTAGTCTAAATCCACACATAGATAGAGCTTGGAGATACGTGTAGAACTAACATGTCCTAGAAACACTGCATGAAGATTTCTTCAGCGACGCCCTTACAACTGAATGAGTTTTTGCAAAAACCATCATCATTAATGTATTATTTGGTAAATATGGACTTTAAAGGAAGTGAAAAAGTAAGTAAAAATGATATGCCATTCATATCATTTGATGTAGCTAACATAGTTTATAAAGAAGAATTGTTGTAAATATTGGTGATGATTAACAGAACTGCATTATATTATTCTGATTCTATTATTCTATTTCTTAAAGCTCGGACGTTAATGAAGACATACGCACGAATTTAGAGTATGCACATAGTAGTGTTTGCTTGATTTGGTTGAAACTGATATTTAAAATACAGGGTGTAGATTCTTAGATTTATCTAGACCGCATGTCCTTATAAATAGTTATTTATTTTATTATTATGAGGTCAAAAACATGATTCAGGTTTCTAAGAGATTGAATTGAATCCTGTATGAGAGGCCGAGATGTTACTCAGGACAAAGTGACGTAAATTGGTCCCATGGAATGTTAAATCAGCAAATAAGCTAAGTAATTATTTCTAACATAGGCGCAATGCCAGAAATTTGGTCAGAAATTTCGAGTATATTGAACCAAGTACTTGATTAGTACGTTATGTATCGAGCTCGAAAGGATAAATGCAAAGTTGAGGTCGGTGGGATTTGAGCTCGCAACGTAAGGAGCTGGGGCTAATTCCCCAAGGCATTTATCCGAAGTTCTAGTGGTTCTGCCAACTGACCGACCTCTAACTAATGATTTCTAACTGAGACACAAAACCAGAAATTTAGGGTGGAGGGGTATGTCGATTACATTGATGTCAGTACTTTATAGTACTTTGTTTATCTACGCCTGAAGGATAAAAGGCAAAGCTGTCTTCGGCGGGATTTGAACTGAGAACGTAAAAAGCCGGAACAAATACAGCAAGGCATTTTGTTCGACGCTCTAATAATTCTGCCAATGCACCGCCTTTTGCTAATAAGCTAAATCTCACAAGCTAAATACGTATAGATTTAGTCCGTCGCTACACAGAATATGTTCACAAGAATATGTTCTTTGAATGGATTTGGGGTTTGAGAAATAAATATATATTTATATATTTCAGTTTTACAAAATAGAAATGAAACATTTTCAAATAATCAAAAATAGATTTCTTTTTTAAAGTTGATGATGAAAACAAGGTAACACAAAGGAATGATGTGTTTAAACACCTATAAAAAGACTTGGCAGAAAAAGATGAATAGCTTAACACTACTAGAGCAATATATTTAAAACAACTATTTCCGCAGAGCAAAATATGAAAATAATAATCGTAATGAAATGGAACAAAAGCGAGAAGTATATAAATAGTTCAGATGAAGAGGTGTAAGAAAAATTTGAAAGAAGAGAAATGTATACACCTCATTAAAACCTTTTAAAGTATAATAATATGACTAAGTAATATTTTTCGAAAGACAAAAATAAATCGCCTGGGAATGTGACATTAAAATCGAAGACGTTTTTATAAAAATTGATTTAGGAGGTAATTAGTTATATCGTATAATTGAATCCATATTAAAATATTAATTAAGTTCCAATGAATTTATAATCCAAATTAAAACAACCATAACGATGTCAATTTTCCTCTAGGCAATTATTATTTTTCGGAAAGAAAATTAATTCTTCGCTTTTGATATTATTAAATAAAACAGTATGTTTGTTATATTATTGTTTCTTTTTTAATAAGATAGAATATAAAATAATAATGTAGATCTTTGTATATGTGTGCGTCATATATATGAATACGTTTTAGAACTTATACAGACCGAGTAGTAATATTATATCACATTGCAACATAGTTACACAGTTACTTAGTAAATTTCTCTTACATATTTTATAGAGTGTTGACGTTGAAATTAATACGAGTTTATTTGAACTCAGAGCTTACAGAGACAGAACTAAATACGTAAACGTATTTCGACCGGCACTCTACTGTTACTGTCACTCCACTACCCATTTTAATATTAGTGATAATGGTTTCTAACATAGACACAAGGCCACATGTTTGGAGAAGCAAAGAGGAGATTAGATCGACCAGTACTTGATTGGCACCTAATTTATTGAACTCTTAAGCCTGAAAGTAAACATTTACGGTGAACATAAAGAGAGGTTACAAAATATCAGAAGGTAAAATTGTTCGGTGATCTACTGATTCTTTTTCTCGTTATAATTACGATTTGTAACTGAGTGATGGAACAGTCGATGACATCGATCCCAGTACTAAGCCGTTATCTGTACTTCCATTGAATACGGAAGGATCAAAAGGAAAGTGGTCTTTGGTTACGTTTGAACTCAGAGGGTAAAGGTGTGTAACTAAATACTGCAATGCATATTCTGTGAAATTGTGTGTACCTCAACTGACACGCCATCAATGTAAAACGTATTAATGAATTCTAAATTAGGCACACAGCTACACATTTGGTGGGAGTCATACAGTAGACAGAATCGAATTCAGTACTTGTCGATATATATTTCATCGTATAAATACCGTTATCCCTTATATAGTAATAATATTAATAATTGTTGTGTTTGCCACAAAGGCAATCTTGAAGGGACGTTACAAAGACAATTTACAAAACGAAAACGGTGTGGATTTAGGCAGATTGGTCTATGAAAAAAGGGCATTAAAAATGAAGAAAATATATAAGGAATGGGATGACTTCTCAGAGACAGCCAACTAAAGACAATAAGGGAACTCCAGAGATCTCGAATTACCATTACTTACCATTCACCAGCCTATAGGCACATGCTAAGAGCAGGTTCGTTGACTTTGACCATACTCGCCACTCTCACCCACCTATCAGTAAATATACTAGAGGAGAGCATCTCACCTTACTCTCCAAATGGAACTTGAAGAAGTTGATGGAGTTGTAGCCGAAAAAGAATGTGTCTGTCCTCCATCCTTTCAATCTTGACCACCAAACCCTTCCGTCATAGCCACCAGGTAAATGAAGGCAGTGTGGCGATTCTTAAGATGGACCCGGCTGATAGCCGAATCAATCCTACATGCCACAACTGCTGTTCGACATTACTCTACAAATCAGTAATTTTCAGACGCTGAACAGTAATATTCAGACACAGAACTGATCTTTGTCATAACCAAGATTCTGCCCGAAAACGTCGTCGTGCTGGCCCAATAATAATCTTTTATAGAATGCATAGGTTGATGTAGCACCGAACCAGACCCCAAGCACTTTAACAGGACAGTCGGTCCAGCGATTCAAAATGCTTGCCAGTGTGAACTATCCATTGCTGCCGAGTACCGACTTGTCTTGGTTAATGCGTGCTCATGTTACCACGTCGTATTCCTTCAGTATGATGCATCGATTCCCCTTACATATCGCACTACCATGGCCAGTACGTGCCCAGTTCGAACGGGAAAATAGCACCGTTAAGTACTTCACGTATATTACATAGAGTATTTTCAATACAATATAAAATACAATACTAAAACAAAACAGTGTACTTAGTTAAGGCACACAGAGCTGCGCTCAGTAGTGCAGTACAAGCACAAACTAACAAATAAGATCCTTAGAAAATAATACTATTGATAATAATTATTTCTAATATTGGCACAAGGCCAGACATTTTAGGTGAGGGGTAAGTCGATTAAATCGACCCAAGTACTTTATTGTTAGGTAGTTTATCAACCCCAGATGGATGAAAGGCAAAGTGGGCCTCTGCTATGTTGGAAATTCAAGCGTAGCGAGCCGGAACGAATACTGCAAGGCATTATGTCCAACGCGCTAACGATTAAGCCAATCCACCACCCATTATACTAACGATAATAATAATTATTTCGAATATTGGCACAAGGCCAGAGATTTAGGGGAGTGGTAAGTCGAATAAATCGACTCCAGTACTTGACTGCTACTTTGGTTATCGACTCAAGATGAATGTAAGGCAAAGTTGGCCTCGGCAGGGTTTGAACTCAGAGCGTAGTGAGCAGGAACGAATACTGCATGGTATTTTGTCCGACGCGCTAACGATTCAGTCAATCCACCACCCTCACTAATGATAAACATAATAATAATTATTTCTTTATTGGCCACAAGACATAAAATACAATATATAGAAGACATTGTCTTTATTATTTTAGTTAGGTCCATGTTAGTTATTATTGAACTGTTGTCATATGTATTTTTATTTTGTTTGTTGCTAGGTGTGTGGTGGAGGGTGTATTTCCGTTGTGACTGAGTATTTGGTTCTGTTTTTCTGTGGTCTTTATCGTCCTTTTTGGTTTTGGATATGTTATCTCTATGTGTGTTTTCGATTTGCTATGTTGCATTATTTGTTCTTGCGCTGGCAGTTTCTGTGGTGTTTTTACTTTCGTTTGAATTTTCGTTTGCGATATGGGTGGTCGCCTCAGTTGTGTTGTCGTATTTCTTTTTTGTTTTGGAGGTGGGCTCTGATGTGATGCGTTCATTTGTTTGTAGCTCATTATTTTGTGTGGTTAGATGTATTTTCTATTTTCAGTATGTGTTCTGTCTATAAGTTTGTCTATTTCGATTAGGGGATCTTCGTGCTCTTTAGTATAAATCTGCGGACGTTTCCTAGTGTATTCCCAGTAATATTTTTTTCCGTACATCTTTGTTGTTTTTTCTCCACAACTCATATGTATCCTTTATAATGCTTGTATGTTTTGTATGCAGTGTTGGTGTGTAGAAAGAAAGTACAAATTCTTGGTAGTCTTCATTTGTCCAGCGTTCTCTTTTAATGTTGCTTTTCTTTTGGACGTTGACATCGCAAGTCGTATCTGTATGTTTAGTGTTGACTTTTTTAGAGGATACCGTCTCTGAGGTATGTTACCAGGCTCTTTTCGAAAAGCGTTCGCATGAGTCTCGCACTTCGGCAATCGCCTGTATTTATATTATTGATGTAGGTGTCTCTGTGCATAGTTGATTTTTTATCTTAGGCACAGCGCGTAGAGATAAACAAAAATTGTTGCGAAGTTGTATTGATTTGTTCGTATTTAAAAGTTCGTTTTGTCTGATGACTTTTCGTGTGTGATTGGTATAAACATTATATCGTATGAATTAATAATTTTCGTACTGTTTAGTTCTGATTGAAATAGTCGTTTTCAATAATGTTTTTCATAAGTACCACGTATTGACCTTAATTTACGCACACGTTGTCTCAGCTGAATATATTATGTGAGAAGCACGTAGAAAAAATGTGTTTGTCAGTTGTTTCGATTTGCTTTGTTTTGTTTTGTTTTGATTTGTTCATATTTAAAAGTTAATTTTGTCTCAAGTGTTTCGTGTATTTGTTGTATAAACATAATATTGTATCGTATGTATAATAATGTTCGTACTTACTGTGTCGTTCTGATTGATTAGTAGATCTCTCTGTTATTTTCTTGTTTGATGTCCAACGTGTATATCTTGGACTCAGTTTAACATCTCTTTGTTCAATTCTTTGTTTAGATAAAATTTTCATTTTGGTGATGTTATCGGATTCATTATTATTATTATTATGATCTTGTGGCCAATAAAAGAAATCATTATTATTATTATTATTATTATTATTATTATGAAAAATGTTCATTGATATATGCTGTATTTACACATTATCCACTGGGCGTCACCCAGACACCTGAGACAGCTAACGGATATGATGTTCTTAATACATTGGATGATTATATGTTGAGAAGCATTAGGGCTGGATAGATTAAAAAGGCAC
>JAOPJM010522233.1:0-10575 GCA_027124095.1 Muusoctopus leioderma
GTCTATCACTCTCTCTCTCTCTTCTCGATTGATGGTATCACAGTGACATATGTTCGTCCCGATGAATAAATCGAATATAACTTCAAAGCAGCCTTCCACTTTCATTATTATATGAAACAAATACCACTAACATTACTTACTAAAAACGGTTACCTAAAATGGTATGAAGTTAAACAACAAAAACAATATTTTATGAACTGATAGCTATTGAGAGCAATGATAAATGGTATGTAAAATGCTGTAATGTAATGTTCTTAGCAGAAATATATTCTTATAATGTTATATTATTTTTATTTACTCATCAATTATAATTATCCATACACATCTAGAAGTCTTTAAAACACTGTCAGCTAACATCACACACAGAACTGAATGATTGTTTTGGCATCTACAATGTACCATATACAGTGGAAGTTGTTTATTGTCATCACTTCAGGTTGGAGCCTTTTAGATAACAATAACCGGCTCATAACTTTAAGCAGAGGATATAAATATATTGTGAGCCTGATTGGGAACCACTAATTTAAATAACAATAACCGTTTGATAACATTATCTATGATTCCAATAAGTGGCCTCCACTGTATTCTGTATTGAGGTTTTGTAGGTTCAGTAGCTCAGTTGCATGCTAGATTTTACATCATATTGTTGTGGGAAAAGATGCAACTTATACACAAGTATATGTCGCATTGTATCTTACTGGCAGTCACATCACAGCAACAAGAACTCTTAACCTGTAAGTGAGCTGTCTACTACCTTGCACATCCAGTCATTCTACTTTACAAAGATGATTCTGAGTCAATCATGATAAAGCAAATAATTCTATTTTCTTCAAACTGTAGAATATAAACATTTATAGTCTACACTTGAGGAGTTACTGTTAGGAAGGATACCAAATTGCAGAAAAAAAGAAAGGAATGCACTTGAGCTGATGACAGTGAAAAGGAAAGTGTATGAAACACTTAATGGCTCATTGAATCATGACTGTAAACATTTTCAAATAGTGTGCCATAAGCAACTCATAGACTATCCCTTTCTATCATATCCAATACCATCAATAATTATCAAATGTTCAAACCCACATGATTCATTGCTAATGAAAAATAGATACAAAGACATCATTTCCATGAATCAAGACTATTTCTCTCATACAACCTTTGTTTACACTAAACTATTATATAAATCATAAAGTTTTGGTAAAGGTAAGAGTGGGCTGACATCCCAAATATTTCTCCTTCTGCACCCTCTCAAATTACATTTATCAATATATTTTTTTCAATCAGTTTCTTTCTACATGGGTCAAATTTCAATATCAATATATTAATCATGCTTCTTGCAATATAATGTACCATCTTGCAAAATCTGAACAAAATTTTGTCTTACTTTAGCAGTTGGATTTGGTTCTTATGTACTCTTACTTTTATTTATTTATTGTTATTTTTTTTTTTTTACTTTTTCAGTTGCACCAGAGATTTATTTACCAACCAAAAGAATTGGACAGGCATTAGCAAAAGAGACAATATTAGAATGCAAAATAACTGCTATGCCACAAGGTGTTACAATGTGGAGAAAGGATGGTACAGAATTGCAAACGGGATGGAAGTATAGGATAGATGCTTATGGTGATGATGAATATACCATCACACTAAGCTTGCGTATAAGACAGATAACAAAAGAGGATTATGGAATTTATATATGTCACGCTTCCAATCGACTTGGACGTGATGAAAAAAGGATGGTATTATATGGTAAGTGCATATTCAGCCTGCAATTGTTTTCCAGACAAGAACAAATCTGTTTAAGTATGGGGTTTAAAAGAAAAAAAAAGCAGAAGGTAAATTTGATGTTGATCAGAAACAGAATGACAGCTCCCTTGACATTATCTTACTTTCATTTATTCTTCATTATTTTTGTGATTGTTCTTGTTTCTGTTAATGTTTTCTCTGTAAATATGAAAAATGTGATAAAGAAAAGGATAAATTTAACCAGGCTAAGAATATTTGTATATTGTCAATAATCTTTCAAATGAAAGTCCTCCAAGAAAGGCTGTGCTTTCATCGATGCCAGCATATCCCCCAATGCTATCATTGTTCATGCCCTCTGCTAACCCACAGTAGAATGTGAGGATGGACACTTCATTGGTCATATTGCCTATCTTGCATTGGCCTATAGGAGCTTCGCAATTCTTCAATGACAGTTGCTGTCGTTTGACCTTAGATCAGTCCTCCTTGAGCAGCCCTTCAATCAAAAGCATTCCAGCCATGGCTATCCTATCTTTTAGAGTATCTAGCACTACATTATATTGCATGTCTGTCCTTGTTTAAGATGGTGGAGTTTGAATTGAGGAAGGTTTGGTTGATATTTCTAGCAAGTCAAACGACCACATAGAGGCTCCCTCATTACCTAGGTGTGAAACTTGAAATAGTCTCTTACTCTTTTATTTGCTTCACACATTGGAATGCAGGGGTTTTAGTCAATCAGATCAACCCCCAGTACTTATTTTATTAAAGTCTGGTACCTATACCATCAGTCTTTTAGCCAAACCGCTAAGTTATGGGACATAAATAAACACACACACACACACACATATATATATATATAAGAAGGGCTTCTGCAGTTTCCATCTACCAAATTCTCTCACAAGGCATTGGTCGGCTTGAGGCTATAGTAGAAGACACTTGCCCAAGGTGCCACGCAGTGGAACTGAACCTGAAACCACGTGGTTGTGAAGTGAACTCCTTAACCACACAGCCATCCCTGAGAAAGTTCTCTGATGTTGCTACTTCCAATTACTCCCTCACAAAAAATTACAAACTTCATGCCTATGGAAGAATTAATATTATTGCTTATTCTTGCTACTGTTTCATTGACGCTATTGTTGTGATTATCATTTCTCTTATTTCATCTTTAACGCAATTTAAACATAGCATCTAACATGAGTGATAAATGGATTTCTTAGAACAGGAAAGCAGTTTCTAATATGTTGTCTCCACAAGAAATGACTGGCATGTATGATATTTTCTCTTCTGCTTATTTTTAGCAAATGCAATTGAGACAACAGCTAATCTGCACTAATTATCTAATATATCATTGTAACGATAGAAGGGAAAAGACTTTCAAGTGCATTAATATTAATTTAAGCACTCGGAAAATTAAGTCACTTATGAAAATAATTAGTAATTAATAATTCAGGCTGTAGTGACTGTTTATATGTATTACTGTTTCCAATGGAGTAGTGTTTTCAATGTGGAACCATATTCCATATATATAATGCCAATTGCTCGAACAAACATGCTCATGGTACAGTCCTCATGGTCAAGTTCTCTCAGAATTTCAAATATTAAGTCAATTTTGAGTTGAAGCTGTTCTGCGACTTCAACTAAAATTGGAACATTGAATGAACTTCTATTGGGGCAATGATAACAATATATATGTTACTAAAAAAAGAAACATTTCCTATGAATTAGTCATCATACTGGATTGGCATATAAATTGTTGGATGTCAACTTATATCATCATCATCATCATTTTACATCAGTTTTCCGTGCCAGCATGAGTTGGACTAGTTCTCAGGGTCCAAGTCAGTTGTTATTTGGAGTTACTGCCCTTCTAGATGTTTCAGAGGATCACATCTAACTCATACATCCCATTGTTAGCATGAGTTCTGCAGTTGGATGCCCTTCCTAACACCGACCATTTTACAGAATGTATCGGATGCATTTTATCGTGGAACCAACCCTAGAAAGGTTGTTATGGCCACAACATAACTAAAGAGATGTCTCTACCCTACGTTATCTCCATTCTTTCACCAACCACTTTACAGATGGAACTGAGTGCATCTTTTTGTGGCACCAGCACTAGAGACATTGCCTTATCCCTTGCAACACTAGACAGTCCTCTCTACTCTACATTATCCCTGCTCTTTCAAGGTATATGGGATGAATAGGAGAGAGAATGAATACCAACAGGATAAAAGGAGAGTATGAGTATGAGTGTGATGGGGAAATCAAAGTGATAGGTGTGAGAGGATGGTAGTGGGGGGAGTAATGGAAGAGAGATATAATTTATTCTATGTGTATTCTTATTACTAACTGCTCCTGTGCATCTATCACATACAAAGTCTTTCTTCTTCTATCTATTTTTGCTTCGAAATCAGGTACAAGAATCGTGTTATACACGAAAGAATATGGCATACTTCTATATTCTGCTACTGATATTGCATTGGCATTTAATTGAAATTGCTTCAGTTTATTTAGATTTAAAAATAAATAGGTTGCAAATGTGCAGGGGGAAATTAACTTGTGATGGACCTAATGTCTTATCCAAGAAATATCAAGTTTCTCTCTAATGGGCTTAATACTACAAGAATCAAAGATAATTCAATAATAATTAATAATAATATTTAATGAGTTACATAAAAGGATTGAACTAACTGTAGTGCATAAAACTTGTGATAATTAATATTTAATTACAGTCAGTTAAGGTAATCGTTACTATATGTAGCAATAATCCACTATTGAATAGCAATGTAATGACCTAATAAACTGTCAAATCAGTGACGGAACCTCTATGTGGTCTCTCAACTGGCTATAAATAGCAGCTACATTTCCCTCAAATCACACACTATTGGCTTAAGAAAGGAAGGACACTTTAGACAATGTAGGTCATAGATATACAAAAAGATGAGATTGTCATGGCTGAAATGCCCCTTAATCATATGTCTGCTTGACCAGGGCTGACCTGGGGCTAAACAACAAAAAGAACAATCTAATAAACCATTTCCTTACTTATTGGATTTAGTGTCTCTGAATCCAAGTGATATTTAAATGTGCAATTTTCCCCTATATATTTCTTTAATGATGCTGTGTTTCATCACATAGTTAACACAATAAACATTTTGAATTGGTTAAATAGTTTTTGTTCTGTTGCCTGCAGCATTATAGAAACCTGGTGCTGTATTCCAGTATGTTTTATTGATGCTACAAGTTTGTGTCAGTAACTGAATGGCTTCCATACAAACAGATGTGTTCCCTTGTCTGTGTGTGAGAGTTTCTGAGTTTCTATTCATATATTATGTTGATATAAGGTTGCTACAAGCTGATATTTAAAGGTATAGCACAATTCATTTCCTTTTAATTTAAAGGAGTTTTTTAATTTTATTTAGGGATTATTCCTTTTTTTAGCATTTATTTTTTTTACTTTTAGAAGGTTTCTTTAATTGTTTCATAAATAGCCAGTATCACTCATTCTGATAAAATGGCAATACTGTTATTTTGTTAAGATATATTAGTAAATACTAACAACTAAATTTTCAACAGTAGTTCACTACATATATATATATATTTTTTAGATGGTAGTCTGAATGAGGCATCCAGCCCAAAATTCGAAGTGACTGCCAATTTTTTCTTCATGAGCTGAAATAAATGTTTTCTGTCCAGGGCACATCCATACCTGTTTATTGTTGACGTATATCCATAGTTCGCTTTCAAACATCATATATATATATATATATATATATATGTGTGTGTGTGTGTTAGTACATAAACAACTATTACAAAAACAGTTTTTTACTGGTAATACATTTAAGTAGTGATATGCAAACTATTGACAACCATGATCTGACTAGTGGACCTTATTTTTGACGAAAGTTCTCTTTCAACGAGCTTCATGTTTACCAAAAACTTCATACATTCACAGCCTTAGAAATACTTAGCAGAAACCTATTTGAAAGTAAACATTTAAAAAAAGTATTTTTAAAATGTCTCTGTTCTGTTCCCTATAATTTATTGATATGAAATTTGTGTATTAAATTGAATGTTGTTATTTGGGGCTTATCATATTAAAACAACTTAGAAAAATCTTGTCTGATCTAGCAATGATTTAAACACACCTCTGATATTGTTTCTTTGGTCATGTAATGAAGTGATGATAGATCTTTATAATGGATTCTACAAAGAACTATTTATTTTCTGAGAGTGAAAGCCTACCATACAAAGCACAAGAATTTGAGAAATAATACAACCCAAGAAGATGCAAATATTCCATCTAAGAGTGTTAAGAATAATTACATAATAGCATGTTAGTAACTATATGATCATGAATATACTTGTTCTTCAGTGAGTAGTGTTGGACTCAATATCTTTCAAAGATAATATCTGTGTTTGCTGTCCTCACAGGAATACTGTGGCTGTTGGGTTTATACTCCTCCTCCTTCATTAACTCTTAACGTCCTGTAGGACACAGTTCCACATGGCACCACATCATCAAATTAATGCGTATCATTCAACTATATATGTGATGAAAGGGAAATACTTTTGTGTGAAAACACCTCAAGCACATGTGTTTCTTATCTGCTTATTTCATAATAAATACGTTGCAAAAAAACACCATTTTTAGGTATTTTCTGCTCAATAATTATAGGATTTAAAATTTTTTTTTATCAGGATGTTAAGAGTTAAAGTATAAGCAGCACTAAGAAGTTTCATTCTGGATTCTCAGCTGTAATCCCTTACTTGAAGCAGCCTGGAAGATACCAGAATTAGTTAATTAAATTGACTTCAGTGCTTGATTTGTACTTGTATTTTTAGCAATCCTAAAAAAGATGAAAGGCAAAGTTGACCTCGGCCGGTTTTGAACCCAGAACATAAAGGGCCAGAACAAATACTGTCTAAAATTTTGTGTGACACTCTAATGATTCTGCCAAAAGGCACTTATACAATTACAGAGAAATTTTAAAAAAAATGTAAATTTAATCGCAAAAAATATTATTTAGTATTGTTTTATAGGTATATATGTAACAAAAACCATGTTAGATGAGTATTCTTAAACAAGGAAGCTGAAAGTGGTACCAATAACAGTCAAAATCCTGATAATCAATTTGCTGATGGCAGCAATGTTCTGGAATTTTTTAAATTTAAAAACCTTACAATAAACCTAAATGAGCTTACTTAGAGAATATAGTTTAATCAACTCTGTATGTCATGTAACTTGTAATTAATTTTAGACTCAACAGCTGTTTTCATTACAGATATTGCTGGTTAGGGAATCTTTTTATTTCTTATATGATTTGTAACACAACAAATCTTGACAGAATGGATAAATATGTATACATATAGAGTATTCATTCACTTCTACCATGTGTATCCCAGTTTTTAGAATAGGTACAATGTTTCCCTTTCTTTTTCGTAGGAGGCAACTAATAGGGTTGTTATCAGAAAGGGCATCTGGCTGTAAAACACTGCCTCAAAATGTTATGTCCAGTCCATGCCAGCATAGAAAATGGATGTAAAAACCATGATGACGATGATTATTGTATGATGTGTAATAAAATCTATAATTAACTTCAGTCACTTTTTATCTTAAGTAACACCACATTCTCCAGCAACTCTGTACTTTCCTGTTATCGACAGCCAATTTTGTTTTTACTAAAGGATTAGGTTAAGTTAGGGTAAGGGTTACATTAGGGTTAGGATTAGGATTAGATTAAGTTAGGGTTAGATTAGGGTTAGGATTAGATTAAGTTAGGTTTAGGGTTAGTAAAAAAAAATTGGCTGTCGATAACAGGAAAGTACCCTTTATTTTATATGTCTCCAGTTCACTCAGCTGAAAGTGAGTAGTCACCGGAAAATACGGTGACGCTTCTGTCAGGAGTTGCGACAGACAGGTAGTAGTATTGAGCAACGGAAAAACCAACGGAAACATAGTTTCCTTGGTTTGATTAGGAAAATCTGCTATGATTATCCAATCAATCCTCTCTATCTCTCTATCATAATTTTCCACCCTTGTTTTTGTTTGGTTTAGTTAAGCATTTATTTTTGTTTTAATCGGTTAGTCAAGAAAGAAGGGCAGTGCTCATCACTCTTTTCCAGGGCCTCCCCGAGACTGATGGGAGGGAGGGGGAGAGGGAGGGAGGGAGCTAGGGAGGGAAGAAAGTATCCTCATACCAGAGGAGACCTGGGCCTAATGCTCGCAAAAGAAATGACTCTGCTAAAGGCAACCCAAGGGTAGCCAGGTGGTGGTGGTGGTGGTGTTAAACTGGGGTGACAGATTATTAAGTCTACCACCCAAGTAGGTAGGCCACAGAGGGATTTGAACTCAGAACTCAGAAGGCAAAGAGCCGGAACAAATACCACAAGGCATCCCATCCTGTTCCAGGCCGACACTCCAACACTCCTGCCAGTCCATTGCCCTAGACTGGTACTTTATTTATCTACCCCTACTTTATTTATCAATAACAACAATGGCAAACAATAACATTATAGTTTGTGAGTCATTCAGAAATTGAAGATTAAATTTAAATTAAGTTAAAATTTTTTAGGCTAATAATGACAACATTAATAATAATAATAATAATAATAATAATAATAATTTCTTACATTGGCACCAGGCCAGAAATTTGAGGGAGGGGTAAGTCGATTAAATCGACCCCAGTACTTGACTGGTATTTTGTTTATCGACCCCCAGAAGGATGAAAGGCAAAGTCGGCCTTAGCGAGATTTGAACTCACAACGCAAAGAGCTAGGACAAATACCACAAGGCATCCCATTCCAGGCCGACACTAACTCTCCTGCCAGTCCATTGCCCTAGACTGGTACTTTATTTATCTACCACTACTTTATTTATCAACAACAACAATAGCAAACAATGTGAGTCATTCAGAAATTGAAGATTAAATTTAAATTAGGTTCAAATATTTTTTAGGATAATAATTGTTTCTAACATAGGCACAAGGCCAACAAACCCAGTAAATGACTGGTACTTTATTTTATCCACCCCGGAAGGATGAAAGGCAAATTTGACCTCAATGCAAGGCCAGAAATTTGAGGGTAAAGGGGTAAGTCGATTAAATCAACTGCTGTACTTGAATGAGACTTTGTTTATTGACCTCAGAAGGATGACAGGCTAAGTTGACCTCAACGGGATTTGAACACACAGAGTGCAGTGAGCCAGAACGAATACCAGGAAGCATTCTATCTGACGCTCTAACGACTCTGCCAATTCGCTGCCTTAGTAGTTGGTTCCTACACTGTTCAACAATGTTTTACCACTCCTCGATATGGGTATAGTCTGGATTAATTAAATTTATCATGCTGGCCACATTAAGTGTTTCAGCAATTACTTCACATCATAAGGCAAGTTCCTGTTTGTGTTTATGTTAACAGCAAAAAAACAAACTTTCAAAATCCTACAATAAAATGACAATAACAAAACAACATAAACAACTACTTCATCCAGAAGATTAAGACCGGAAAACTCTTGAAACGTTCGATTGCCTTGGGAACTTTCCTGTTTGAGAATAATATATATATATATATATATATAAAGAACTAATAAGGAAATATGACAGATCCATGAAAAATATGATGAAACTAGAGAACTATGAAACTAGAAAAATATGACAAACAAGTAAGAGTAAAAGAGAATATATATATATATAATAAATAAATGGATCTCCGTCTGAATCAGACAATGAGTGTTCAGTTGTTCGATCGACTGAACTACCAACTCACTGCATTAGCATGTAAGAGGCCGAGTATTCCACAGACACGTGTACCTCTAATGTAATCAGCAGGCAGAATCAGTGTGACACACAGTGTGAGAAGGCTGGGCCTTTGTATTACAGGTACAATCCATCCGACGGTCTTCTACAGAGTTTCCGTCTACCCAGATTCACTCACAAGGCTTGGATCGAGCCGAGTCTATGGTAAAGACACTTGACCAAGATGCCACGCAGTGGGATCGAACCCGGGACCTTGTGGATACGAAGCGAACTTCTTAACCATTCGGCCATGCTGCGCCCATACTAGATGCTTATTGGGAGGAAAGTTACGTATGTATATTCACATATATTTGTTCTCAGTACTGTCTTAAAAAAAGTGATGAAGGGAGATAACTGTGGCGTTCCAAGGACTGCCCAAACTACATACACCGATTTAATTCGAGAATAGACTGAACAGCAGATGAACAGCAGATGAACAGCAGATGAACAGCAACAAGACCAGGCTGCTGCAATGTGCACCACAGTGAATGAACCACTGCAATAAAATGGTGACAATACGTGGTCAGTCGACCTGCTAAACATAGCAGCCACATCTTCCTCTAAATACGCCTTACTTAAGCAAAGGTAATGTCACATTACATAATGTAGTACGGGATGTCCTCCAACATTCGTGATGGTCATCTTCTGGTATAATAGGCCGACTTGCTTAATTTTGATCTGTAGTTAAACAACAACGACAAAAACAACTGATGGAAGTTCAAGCCAGTGAGGGAGTATCTACGTGGTCACTTAACCTGCTAGAAATAGCAGCGATATTTCCCTCAAATTACACACATTACGATTTTTAAGGTTGGATGGTCATTACTTGAACTCCTTCGACCGTAGGTCTCCTTGACGAGAGCAGAATTGTGGTTAAATAATAACAGCAGAAACAGCAAGGTAGGACGTGCAGTGGGGTGTACAAGATGGAGGCATGGTATATACTCTTTTACTCTTTTACCCTTTTACTTGTTTCAGTCATTGGACTGCGGCCATGCTGGGGCACCGCCTTGAAGTCGATCAGATCGACCCCAGTACT
>JAOPJM010522253.1:0-10574 GCA_027124095.1 Muusoctopus leioderma
TGTGTGTGTGTGTGTGTGTGTGTGTGTGTGTGTGTGTGTGTGTGTGTGTGCGTGCGTGCGTGCGTGTGTGTGTATATGTGTGTGTATATGTATGTGTGTATCTGTATGTGTGTATCTCCTTTGTTCGCACCCTCTCTCTCTCTCACTAGCTTCCTCTCTTCTTTCATTTCTTATCAACATAGCCCTTCCCTCTAACCTGTTGTTTATTTGTCAGGCTCATTCAATTCAAACTGATTAGAAGCCACTTGTCTTCTCCCATTCTCTTTGTGTTCATTTCCCTTTCTCACACTAAAGGCTTGTTTTTTTTATTCAGCAGTCACCTGATAGTGGAGAGATGCATGCACGCACGCACACACACACACACACACACACAAAACATGACCAAATGCATGTGACTGTTCCAGTTTTTTTGCTGTGTTGAAATTAGTTTTATTTTAAAACTGTTGTTGTCATATTAGAAACAATATTATAGTTTGGTTGGAGAACAGTAAAGATTGCCAAGACAGGGAAGCACCAAACTAAATTATTATTTATTAATCCTCTTCATCGATGGCAGAACATATGGCTGCGATTACATTTCACCACATCAGTCAATTTTGTGCAATGACTTCAGCCACACCCCATAGAAGTCTAAACTCAGTTCAGTCATTAAGAAATGATGCCATGTTGTCATTTGTCAATTTCTCTGACTTTCTTCATGCAACGAACTAAGAACTACTTTAGGTATTCCATCTTGCAATATCCTTAATACATATCCTAGCCCTCTTATCCTGGACATCTTAATCTGCAGGGTGATGCTCCTACATCTTGTTTTCTGTAGAGTTCCTAAGAAATTTTGATGGGTCAGTGAACCCAACAAGTCATTATGGCAGCCATCAACCTTGTACATGTTGTTTTTCACCATTCTCCGACATCAGAATCAGATAGGAGCACTGATTTGACAAAACTTTTGTAGATCTTGATCTCTAATTTTGAGGCTGAACTGTGTTGACTTTCAGATGGAATCATTGAAATAACCTTCTTGCATTGTTTAGTTAAAACTTGATGTCTTTCTGGGCTCCATTATGAGGCTTCCAATGTACTTCAAGTCTTCAACAAACACCATGGCTTCTCATACATCAATATAAATAACTTGGGATTTTTATTTGTTTATGTAAAAGCCAGTTTATTTGGCATACCTACTGAGTCTATAAAATGTCACTTGTTTTGATAAACAAATTGATAGGTTATAAACAATCCTTGACCTTAGATAGTAAAAGATAAAGAAGAGTAAGCTAATTCAGCCTTGCCTAACAGTGCACTTGATCCCAATGGATTCCATCAGCATGTCCTCCAGTATAATGCTGCCCTGAAAGTGTTGCCAATGAAGTTAATCTTAAGTGGTACTCCACAATCCTCAATAAGCTGCCATGCTAGGTACTATCAAATACCTTTCTAAAATCAATAAAGACCAATGATGTTGTATGGTGCAAACATTTGGTCAATGCATCTTCTTCCTTGATGGGTGCCAGCCTGTCATCAACAGCCACATCTATCATTTTGAGGAAGATCCTGCAAAAGATCTTGATAACTGAGATAAGGATATGCTTCTCTAGTTATCACAATTACAAAAATGTCAATGATCACCTTATCATCCAGTAGAGGTGGATCATCTGGGAGGGTCATCAGGATCTGGCCGATTCAGCACCTCTCCAAAGTGATGGACCCAGCTTTCTCCTTTTCTATTAACATTTCTACTTTAATAGGTTTTGGTAGGTTGTTTTCTCCATACAACTGCTTTGTGATTGTGTACACAATTGATTTCTCTCTTCTTGCTGCATCCCATTCTGCTTCCTTTCCTCCTATTTCCTTGTGTGTGCTGTACTTGACTTTATTACTTTTGATCCCCTACTTTTCTTCTCCTCACCTTTAATATTGGTGAGCTAGTGTTCAGTACTACCACAAAAGGATTGTGATAGTGTGGAACGAATAGCAATAAGTGGATCTGTACTTGAGGAAGTTGAACACTTTACATACCTTGGAGTCAGAATTCAGAGGGATGGTGATGATAGCAAAGAAATCAAAAGTCATCTTGCTATGGGACTAAAAGCCCTAAACACGAAAAAGCCATGGCAAGGACAAGACAAATAGACAAAGCTGAGAGTCCTTAGAGCCTGCATTTTCCCAATAGCAACATACGCATGTATGTAAGACTTGGGTATTACAAAAAACAGATGAACAAAAAAAGTTCACTGCTTTCAAGAATATGTGCTATTGAAGGATATTGAGAGTCCCCTGGGTGAGGCAATACACAAGTGATGACATCAGAGAGGAGCTGAATGTTCCAAGTGATTGCCTATTACAGTATGTAAAGAGACAGAAGCTTGGATATTTTGTTCATGCGATAAAGCATGATGGAATGTAAAAAAAGGAGTCTTTGAGGCACACATTCCTGAGAAGAAGGAGACCAAGATGCAAATGGGGGGGGAGGGGGGGACACTGACAGAGGTTTTAGGTTTAATGGAGAAAGCTAGAAAGATTGCACAAGACAGAAAATGGTATCATGCTGCTGTGAGAGAAGCTACACTCTAAAGAGAGTATGTTCAGTACAGTCTTTGACGTTATTGTATTCAATCTTTATCCAGCAATTTTTATTTTCTATAGCTAATAACAGATTTTGCTGCTTCTATTATACACCCTGAGGTTATTCCATTATCCCCTTTACTCTATCCTCCTGCTCTTCTTACTTTGTAATGCACTGAGAGGGTTTTTTTAATTCAGATGTGAATTTTTTTTTTTGCTTTTTTTAATCTCTATAATGTATAACTTGATGATGTCAAAGGTTTGCTGCAGTTTTATGAAAATGAATTCTGGATTTCTGAAACATCATTGGGTTACCATATGACAAAGCATGTTTGAATTGTACCTTTTCAACTCATTGATAACTTAGTTCGAAGTTTCATGCACCAAAATGGATGGTAGTTTTAGGTTCTAGAAAACTATATTCAGTTCCAAACTTCCAAAAATAGACTTTCTTTCATCATAACCTATCACAGTGCAAGCTGGCTGGTTAGAGTAGTTGTTGTTTAGCCCTCGGCCAGCCCTGTGGTCAAAGGTGTTCCATGACGGCTGATTGGCAAAGACTCACTCACCAACACACTTCAACCTCAAGCCCACAGATGTGCTGTCCCCTCACTGCCTGTTCTACCATTACTACTGCTCTTCAGAACTAGCTAATTGAAAACTACTTCGATCTAAGCCCACCAACTCTTGTCACGCATACTGTGCCCCACCCCTCCTCCACAAGCTATGCACGAACCACTACGCTCAATATTTTCTCCCTAGAACATAAACACGCTGAATACATATCCCACCCACATTTTTTCTTGCAGAGGTCAACTTACAGATGTTCAATCTGAACATCAATCTCACCAGTCTCGAAGGTCAAAGGCTATGACTAAACTATAAAAAAAGTCATTATCCAATGCATCTTTTCTTTTATATTAAGATGTGATTTAAGGGAAATTTGGCTGCACTTTCTAGCAGGTCAAGTGACCACATAGAGGTTCCTTCATTGGCTCATTAGAGATGGAGTTGCCAAGTCCTGTGCTTGTGTTGTTGTTTAGCCTCAGGTCAAGCCTAATCAAGGAAACCCATGATCAAAGGTGTTCTAGTTGTGATCATCTTTTTTTTTTTTTCAGGCATAGTGTATTTAGAACTATATCCATTTTTAAGATGGTAGGGTGTAATTTGAGGAAGATCTAGTTGCTATTTCTAGCAGGGCGAGTGACCATGTAGAAGCTCTCTCATTGGCTTGCCAGTGTTCATATCGTAGTTTTTTTTAATAGAAGGACACTGTTTACATGGTCAAATTGTAATCACTACACCAAATTAGCCAGCCTGAAGGACCATGTGTTGAATTTTGTCTGTTCTCTAACTTGAAACCTGCTTGACAGAACCTACTAGGGTTTAAGCTGCCACTGATATAGTTGCTGTTGTTTAGCCTTGGATCAGCTTTGATCAAGTCAACTCAATCTTTTAGTCGTTTACTGGATTGAGTCATTAGACTGTAGCCATGATGGGACACCACCTTCAAGTGTTTTAGTTGAACATATCAACCCCAGTACTTACTTCAGTCTGGTACTTATTTTATTGATCTCTATCTGTCCAATTACTAAGTTATGGAACATAAAGAGACACAACATAAACAACAAGGCACACACATACATATACAACATGTTTCTGCACATATTACGTTTACCAATTCCACTCAAGGTATGGGTCAACTGAAGGCTATAGTAGAGAACACTTGCTGAAAGTGCCACAGAGTGAGATTGAACTCAGAACCACGTGGTTGTGAAATGAACTTCTAAACTACACAGCCATGCCTGCACCTATGATCAAATGCATTCCAGCTATGACCATCCTAACTTTTATCCAACATGTTCTTACTTTTTTAAGATGGTAGTCACCTTTTGAAGTGATTTGACTGCAATTTCTAGGTTGGGAAATGACGTAGAGTCTCCTTCATTGGCTTGCCTCTGATAAAGTTTTCAAAGTCAGTGAGGCACACAAGTTCCTCTGTAAGAGCAAGGTAATAGCAAATAAGGAGACCAAATTTTATGCATTATGGCATTTTTTTTATTTGGCATTCTTATTTCCAATTTTAAATCACACCAGTCTTGGCTTTGCCATTCATGGTTGATAAAATAAGTAACAGTAATATTCTGGAATTAATTCAACCATTTATACCAAACCATCATGAAAATTGGGCCTTTCTTTTTAAGAAATTAATATATTTAAGTTTGATTATACAAGAACACCCACACAAAGAAAGTATAACATTACAAAACAATACAATAATTTCTTTTGCTCAGGAATACAGCCAGTTATCAGAAGAGGGTAATAGTTGATTGAATTGACCTATTATATAATCAGGGGCTATCTTTATTGAATTTGAAATGCTGAAAGTCAAATAACAGCAAGTGTCAAAGGAAATGAAAAGTGGATTAGTAGTTCTGATCTAAATGCAGAAACAGAAAGCTACATAATCACCGTGGAGCATACCCACAAGAGACTCTCTGAAAAATACAACCAATCAAGCAGGAGGTAGTAAAACAAATGATTGTTCAGTGAGTACCAAGAAACAAATGACAACACTGTTAGGCAGGCCAGTCTTGACAAAGTCAGTGTACATACATAGGTCTAATGGAGAAATAACTATTTATATTTTCCATTGACCAATACATAAATATTACTATGGCACCAAGTTGGTAGAAATGCCATTAAGTATTTAGTCTCATCTCTGCATTCTGGGTACAAAATATATCATTGTCAATTTTGTATTTAATCTCTTCAGGATTGATAAAATATGTATCAAGAACATTCTGGGGTCAATTCAATCAGCTATAACCTACCCCTACAAACATCAGTGTTTTTTCCTAGTCTAGGAACACAAACAAATGGTACAAGATTCACTACAATGATTAATATGACTAATTCATAATACTACAATATATGTCAAACTTGATTAATAAATGAAAGTAAACTCCCAGACATTATACTTGACAAATGGAGTTAAGAAAGACTTCCTCCACAACATATCAGTTATCTCTGACCAAAACATTGATCTGATAAATGTTGTGAAACTTACAAATATATATATTTTTTAATGATTTTGTCAGAGGAGGAAAGGCAGCACTAATGACCCTTTTCAGACTGGTAAGGGAAAAAGTTATCCTCAGAATGGAGACCTGGCCCGAAAGCTTGCAACAGAGTAGACTCCACTACAGGCACCCAAGGGCCAGATGGTGGTGTTAAACCAGGCAATGTTTTAACAACACCATCTGAAGATAGTAATATACATAAATGGAGAACAGAAGTAGAAACTATGCCGAAAATAAAAAGATTACTATAGTATAAGAAAAAAAAAAGGAAAAGAAATCCAGATTCTAGATGCTATACATCATAGATTCTACATGGGGTTTACTCAGGGCTGGCACTACCCATTAGGCAAACTAGGTGGTTGCCTGAAGCGCCAACATCTAGAGGGCACCCTAGATGTTGTTATTTCCATGAATGAAGATATGAGGCCACATGATAAAATTATAAATCTTATCAGAGTTTTTTGGGGTTTTTTTTTAAACTTAAGAGGAACAATACAGTCTGGAGTTCCTACATTAGTTTATCAAAACTTACTAGGGGCCACACATCTAAGGTCTCACCTAGGGCACCAAATACCATTGCGCTAGCCCTGGGTTCACTCAATAAACTGATATGCACACAAGATACAGTATATGAACTTAGACATTTGAAGATGAACCTGGAACTGCAGCACAAACAAAAAAAAATACATTGAGAACAGAGATAATAGGGCCACAAATTTGTGCAGAAGGGATTATTGTTGAATGAATCAACTGTAATACATGCTTAGTACTTATCTAATCACCCTCTCCCCAAGGGGATGAAAAGCAAACTTGATACAAGTTGATTTTAACTTAGAACATGGAAAGGATCTATAACATTATTCTGCTAGTTATGGCATTCATTAGTTCGAGAGTTATGCTTTAGATAACCTTAACTATGGAACGAAATCGCAGACATAAACGAAATTTTAAGCATAATGCAACAATGATATGAAGATCTATAAATTTATGCATCAAAACAAAAGTAAGAACATTTATAAAACGTGGGATTTCCATGGGTCCTGCAAGTAAAACTAAATACAGATTGGATAGAGCCGATTAAATCGATTAGGATAGGTGACTGGTACTTTTATATATCGCAATTGGTGAACAATAGCATCGTTGACGGGCAAATCATTGGTTCACTTTATTTATAATGACAAGTGACAAAAGAGTAACTCGGTGCAGAATAAATATCACAAGGGATTTAGTTTGAAATGCATCGGTTTTTCAGTTTTCTAACCACTGTTTACATACTTCGCCGATTGATATCGGCGAAGGATACAGACATTGCTAGCATGGAAAGCGGACGTAAAACGATGATATATATCGCGCTTCTGCACAATTTCCGTCTACCAAATTCCACTCAGAAGGTATTATTCAAGAGTATAGTAGAAGACACTTGCTCAATGTGATGCGCAGTGGAATAGAACCCAGAACAACGTAGTTGCAAAACGAACTTCTTAACCTCACAGGACGAAAGGTAAACTGCTCTAACAGAAATATAGAAACACAAATTTCTAGCCTGTATCAAAGATGATACAGTACTGGTTTCTTTTAAAGGTCGTATGATTTTAGTATAATAAGTGGTGTCATTCATACGTTTCTCAAGAGCATTAGGAACGAGAATTAGCTTCAGATGGGAATCGAAATTAGCCTACACTGCTATGTTTAATATAGAGGAATGAATGAACTTAAACAAATTCCAGTTTTGCATTCTCTGTAAATCAGAGCTTTTTGTACCTTGTAAGAATTCAAAATAAGAAGATAAGTAATTTTGCTAAATTTTCATTTATATATTTAGATATTTATCGAATTTAGTAAGAAACATTTGAGAAACATTTGATGATAATAACAATGCTTGTTTTCAAACACCAAACCATTGAATATGTAAGAAAGTAAAGAAATTGAGATGCACCGCCCAGTAAAATTTACGACTAACCTAATTAGATAGAAAAGGAAATTATCGGTCAAAATGTATTGGAATTCTTAATATATAAATACAGTAATACTGGAGCATTTAGGGGAAACTAAGAAATGAGGAAATTTAAAAAAAAAGGGTTTTCTCTCTAGAATATCATGTCAGTCTATCATATCAGTTGCCTCAGAAAAAATATAAGAAATAGCTAGGGATGAGGTAAGTAGGATTAGAGACACATTCTAAAGTATTAAAACAACTAGCATATTATTTTAAAACCTGACGATTCTAAGAAAAAGCGGGAGAAAAAAAAGAATAAAAACATGATGCAGATGTGGCTATAAGTTCGTAACCTATAGAAACGACTGCAAGTTACCTTCAGCAAATCCAGTGGATGGGTACAGCAAGCTGCTAAAGCGCTAGCAACTCCGCCGAAATACCAACGGCCGACACGTTTAGTTTTATCAACTTGCATATTTGTCTTCAGCTCTTCGGTGATTTAATGAATTCTTTCTTGTAAAAATGTGATCACAGCTGTTCTTGCCTGCAACAGCAATGTTGTTTTCGATAAACTAAACAAGGGAGAAAAGTTATAAATATAAACCAGTCCTTGCCGTACTAAATTAAATATTTAGAGTTGCTGCCCTTCGTTAGAGGCTTAGATTAATGTTATTTTATATTTCAGCGTACCCTGGTATTTCAGTTTGTATCACTGATTTAACTATTCTTGTAAAAAATATATAAACTAATTTATCGTGATTTATCAAGTAAGATTAAATAGATAAAGAGAATAGCCCAAAAAGAAGGAGGTGGGTGGAACAGAGATATTTAAATTAGTAGTATTCATGTGCGTTAAAACAGTGTTTGAATTGTGATTGTCTGCAAGAGTAGTAGTAGTAGTAAAATAGTTAATGGTGGTGGAAGCGGTTACTATGGTCGTAACAGTTGTTAATGGCATAGCGATTATTTCTGAATCTGTTTAGGTTACAACTACTACAATATTTTATTTGCTATATGTATATGCGTGTGTATATGAAGGTGCGTGGCCTAGTGGTTGGGAAATTGGGCTCACGATCGTAAGGACTTGAGTTCGATTCCCAGGCCGGGCGGCGCGTTGTGTCCTTGAGCAAGACACTTTATTTTTCACGTTGCTCCAGTCTACTGAGGTGGAAAATGAGTACCAGCAGCTGCTGGGATTAACCCAGCGATAGACTGGCGTCCCGGTCACGGGGAAGTCTTGCATTCTCAGTCGCTTAAAGGCCGCAGACACCGGAATAAGCTCTGGCTCTAATGGGCCCATAGGCTCGAGAAAGACTTTGACTATATATATATGTGTGTGTGTTAAACCCATGAATGTTTTGTTTTTATTACATTATATTGTATTAGCAAATGTGTCGTCGGCGACGGCGGCGTTTCTTCGTTGTCGAGGATATTTCCAAGGTTTCTATAACCCTAAAGCCATTCGCAAGTGAGTTTGATTAGTGTGGAGAAAGAGTCACGAGTTCGATCCCCACAGTGCTTGGTGTTCAAAGTCCTGTATTAATGGCACAACTGTTGAGACGAAGGGAGGTCTGTCCGATTGCAGAGAGATGCCGATGCCACAGTCTATCGTGGGTTCGTCTCGACACCTTCTCTCAGTGCATGAGGAGCGATGGGATTTGAATTCCTGGGTGGAAATTGAACTCAGAACGCAAAGAGCCAGAACAGGCATATCGTCCGATGATCTAACAATTCCACCAATCCACCGCCCTGCACTGGTAGTTTATTTATCGACCGCGAAAAGCTGAAAGGCAAAGTTAACCTCGGTGGGATTTGAACTCAAAGTGCATTGAGATGGAACAAATACCGAAAGGCATTCTATCGAACACTATCGATTCTGCCAATTCGCCGGCTGAATAAATATGTATACAGCAGTTATATACAATATGTTTAATAAGCACATATTTATGTATAACTAACTACACTGTATTGGCACTATAGTTATTAATCCCCGACCGCCAACCTAGTATCGTTATATAATTTCGTTATGCTTGTCATAATTTTGTTTACATTTCTTATGAGAAGTTATATGCTTCTTGACATCGGTAGTTTGAAAGGCGAGGTAAGCAGTCCCTGATGAGTATTTAATTAAGGATAAAACTAGTCAGTTCGATTCTCATTTAATGCTGCCGAAGCCCATGTGGTTTATATACGGAGTCTATTTTCACATCGAGACTAAATATGTTTCTTAAACTTATTCTATATGACTTCCGTATACATATTTATTCATAACTATGCTATATTCCTGGCGGGTTGGAGATACGGCAAATCGATGCCTCTTTCAACTGAAACGTGTCTTATATTAAGACTAGCCAAAACAAGAGTAGACAACGACCGATTCCAATAATTAATTGCTATGGGTGAGTTCTGTATGAAGAGAGAGAGAGGGGGGGGGGCAGCTTTGAGTTCCGTTTGTATAGCCAATGCGTGGTTGAGAGGTTCTGATCTCTCACTAGTTCAATAAACTTATGAAAAACGGTGAGCGACTAAAACTTCACTTGGTTGTACTATAGTTGAATTGAAATTTATTGTTCGTCTTTTGTCCCAGGGAAATGAATTAAAGATTGCATGTTCTTGATAAGAATCACTAGAGTGCTGGATATTTGGTTACGTCTTCTTTTATTATTAGAGTGCTGGGTATTTGGTTACGTCTTCTTTTATTATTATTCCATTCACAGCTAGGATGCTTTATAGGAATATTAAATCGACTCCAGTAACAGACTGGTACTTTCTTTATATTCTGAGTTCAAATCCCGCTGAGGTCACTTTTGCTTTTCATCCTTCCAGGTGCAATGAAATAAATACCAGTAAAATGCTAGGGTAGGTTAAATCGACTACATCTCTTTCCAAAATGTGTGCCTTTGTGCCTATGCTAGAAATAATAATAATAATGATTTCTTTTATTGGCCACAAGGGCCTGAAAACATTAAGGACAATACAAAGGCAAGGACAGT
>JAOPJM010522263.1:0-10573 GCA_027124095.1 Muusoctopus leioderma
TGTATGTATGTATGTATGTATATGTGTGTATGTGTATGTGTAATATATATGTATATAAAAATATATGCAAATAAAAATTCAAGTATTCTCGGGAAGCATGTTTATGCCTGGATAATGGAAAATACATTTTGGCTTATAGCGGTAGTGGTTGGGTACACACGTACATATATGCAAATACCCGATGGAACAATGGCCCGCTCTCTATCAGCGGAGGCGGAGTTAAGAAGGTCAATCTACATCTCTCATATTCACATATACACACATGCACAAACACACACACACATATGTATACATAGATATATATGCACATACACACTCATAAGCACATACAAATACACACACACGCACACGCACACACACGCGCGCGCGCGTGCGAATTACGTGTATATAAACATACATTCACACGCACCTGTGCTATATCCAATGATGTGTGATAGCCAATGTATCTACGCTTCTAACTGCAAGTGTGTGCGTGTTTGTGTGCATATGTGTGTGTGTGTGCGTGTGTGTGTGTTTGTGTGTGTGTGTGTGTGTGTGTTTGTGTATGTGTGTGTGTGTTTGTGTTGTGTGTGTTAGCGTATTTGTATGTGTGTCCGCAAGTCTGTATTTGGTATTTCACCCACACTTAACCCAAAATGTTGTTTATGTTTAAAGAACAAGAAGGAGAAATACTTTATTATTTATACTAATACATTGCCGAAAACATAAAATTATAGAACATGACAGGGGTCGGGACCAGATAAGGAAGGATAATTTGTTTTCGGTGTCTGCGTGCTTGCGTATGTGTGAGTGTATGTGCGCATGTGTGTTTTAGTATGTACGTGCGTGTGTGTGTATGTGCGTGCGTGTGTGCGTGTGTATGTGTAGTATAAGTACGTGCCTTTGTATATGTATGTTTAAATAAATCTATGTGTTTTGTATGGCTTACGTTTCTCTGTGTGTGTGTTTTTGTATGGCTTACTCCTCTCTCTCTCTCTCTGTGAGTGAATGTGCGCATGTGTGTTTTAGTATGTACGTGCGTGTGTGTGTATGTGCGTGCGTGTGTGTGTGTGTGTGTGTGTGTGTGTGTAGTATATAAGTACGTGCCTTTGTATATGTATGTTTAAATAAATCTATGTGTTTTGTATGGTTACGTTTCTCTGTGTGTGTGTTTTTGTATGGCTTACGCCTATCTCTCTCTCTCTCTCTCTCTCTCTCTCTCTCTCTCTCTCTCTCTCTCTCTCTCTCTCTCTCTCTCTCTCTCTCTCTGCGTCTTTCAATTTCTTTCTCTCTCTCCCTCTCTTCCTCTTTATCTCACTGTCTATTGCTCTATGAATCTGTCTGTTTGTCTATTGAAAATATTGATTAATGTATGTACATCACTGCAGATCAATGATTTGGGAAAATTTCCACGGATAATTTGCTCACAACAATGATCTAATTAAAACAACAACAACAACAACAACAACAATAGTTGTTTCTAACATAAATAATAATTGTTTCTAACATATTAATAATAATAATAATAATAATAATAATAGTAATTGCCAAAAGACAGTTTTTTTATTAATTAGTCGTACGATAAAGGGCAGCTGCCATAACCTTTGTAATCCTTATCAGACTTGTGAGATCGATGAGTTTGACGTTCAGTTTGGGGTTTTGAAGGTCACCATCATTAGGAATAAAACGTGGACAGGGATGGATTTCTAGAGGGTTGCCATTTTAGGGAGAGAACATTGGGGAAAGTGTTTGGTGCAAGATCTGGGGTGAGACACAGTTGGGATGACGTGATGAGAAGAAGGAAGGAGCATCGGATGGGCTGAGACAGAGGTGGTGGTATGACGTGATGAGAAGAAGGAAGAAGCATCGGATGGGCTGAGACAGAGGTGGTGGTGTGAAGATTGTTAGATCAGAGGAGCAGAAGCCGTTTTACTAGCGCCAGAAGAGGCAAATAGACGAAACAGCTCGTTTGTAAGCCAATAGTTTTAGCATGATGGTTAGAAATAGTTTGCTCATCAACCAATTGGATGCAGACCAGAATGCTTGCGTGCATAACAATACCAGATATTAATACTCCAATTTACTCTTTTACTCTTTTACTTGTTTCAGTCATTAGACTGCAGCCATGCTGGGGCACTGCCTTGTAGTCGATCAGATCGACCCCCAGTACTTGTTTTAAAGTCTGGTACTTATCTTATCGGTCTCTAAGCTGAACCGCTACGTTACGGGATATAAACAAACACCAACACACATACAGACACACATACACCCACCCACACATATATATATATATATACGACGGGCTTCTACAGTTTCCGTCTACCAAATTCACTCACAAGGCATTGGTCGGCCCGAGGCTATAGTAGAAGACACGTACCCAAGGTGCCACGCAGTGGGACTGAACCCGAAACCACGTGGTTGCAAAGCGAACTCCTTAACCACACAGCTCTGCCTGCGCCTACTAGGTGCATTTATCGTGGCACCAACACTAGAGAGGTTGTCATGTCCACGACACGACTATAGAGCCCTCTTCACCCTGTGTTGTCTTCGAACAATCGCATATATATCTGATATATAAAAAAAATACATTGTCTGTGTGGTCTTTTAGGAATTTAACGACAATGAATATCTAATCACACAATCCTGCTGACAGTGGAATTGTTGTCGCTGGGACATTTATGTATGTGTGTGTATAGGTACATACACATACATATATACATACCTACAGACATACACACACACACACGTAACTATATGCATACACACACACACACACACACACACATATATATATATATACACATACACATTCATACATACACATAGTTACATACATATTTACATATACACAAGCATACATACACACACATATACACAGACATACATACCTTTGATCATATGTAATTGTTTCAACCAAGACCATTCTGTCTTTTTGTATATCATATTGTACTTTCCAGACATAGTGTATCTAGGACTGCTCGATCAACTCTGACATGGGGTTAAACAGCTACACCATCACCAATCACACCATCACCAACATAGCAGCCAAATTTCCCTTAAATCACACCCTGACAACTTAAAAAATGAAGGACACATGCTGAGAGCAGACAATACTTGGTGATGGTGATGATGATATACACTGTCTGGGGAAAAACTAAGGATGGTTACACTTGGAACACTTTTGATCATAGGTCTACTGGATCAGTGCTGGCCTCTCTGGGCTAAACAACAGCAGCACCTACCTTCTTGACATACTCCTCCAGAAACAAGCTTGAAAGAATTGAAAACTGTCTTTTCTTGATCTAAGTGAGAGGAGGAGTCTTGTAGTATTGAACTGGGATGACCTGCTACTAGCACCTGTTAGATGTCTTCTAATTGCTTTTGTCCTTTTCTTCTTTTATTTTTAACTTTTTTTTTCTTCTTATTTTACAGCCAAAATAGCTATTTTGGCTGTAAAATAATATTAATCGCATCAACACACGAAATCACAAAGTTTAAAAACTAAAAACTATAAACCATGTTGTGAAGCCTTAGCCAGGCAAAAGTGATTGTTGCCGATTGTGACCAGCGAGTAAGAAATTATGAAGGAACTAGCAAGAATCTAAATAGAAAAGGGTTTTGTTTTTTTTCCATTTGACTTGAGTGTTCTGTTTCCTCTTACAGAAAAATGCTGAAATTGCTGTCAAAGACATGCTGCGTTCTATTGCGAGAAAGACAAGAAAACATACTGGAACTACTAAGCTATTCGCTGAGGACTTCATGGATGATGGGACGTGCATTCGGCTTCAAGTCGACATAAATGAGAGCAAGGTTTGTTACAATGATACTAACATAACATCATCACCATAGTTACCGTCATAACATCATCACCATAGTTACCGTCATTTTACGTCCGTTTTTCCATGCTGGCATGGATGGGTTGGACGGGTCTTGCTGCATCTCAAGACGTGGCTTGTGGAGTCTATTCTTTCAACTGCTTGCCTCCCCTATCACCAACCACTCTCCAGTGTGGACTGGGTCCATTTTATCATGCCACTAGCATAAGAGAGGTTGTTTGCGGTAGGTCTAAAGGTCTAAAGAGTCCCCTCTACCATGTATCAGAGATTCAGAGTTACTGCTCTCCTAGAGGGCTTGCCTGCACTGCAGCTTCCACATGCCCTCCATTCATTCTGTCCATAGTCAAATCAAATTGAAAATATATGTAACTACTAATTAATTATGATAGGATATTACAATTTTCAATTTATTTATAAATTTCTTTATGAACTTGTTCTGTTTATGCTTTACCAATAATATATACTAATGTAGCGGAAGCCCTCCTGGCACAGTGTGCTGTCCACCTGTCTTCACCCTGCCACTGATTCTCAAAGCCTATTACAGGATGCTCCCCCTGGCTACTAAACCAGGCAGCAGCAGCAGCGCCATGTCGACAGTCTCGTTCTCAGACTGCATCTATAAATGACCCCCCTCAGCCTTTCTCTACATATCTCTCTCTCTTTCTTCCCACTTCTACCTGTCTCCTTCACTCCATTTCCCTCCCTCCAATGGTTTCTTATTTCCCTCACTCCCTCCTCTTCCCTCTACCATACAGTTATCTATAACTGTAATTTTAGTAGTGTAGACTGTGATTGAATGTCTACATGGGGAAGACATGGACTCCACCAGCCGCAGTAAAGGCAAGCCATTTATGAGAGCAGTAACTCTAAATAAAACTGTATGGATGAGACATGGACTCTGTAAGCTGCTGTAAAGGCAACCTGCCTAGAAGGGCAGTAACTCCAGATAAAAACTGACTCAGTGTAGAGGGAGCACTTCAGTCCTAGCAGACAACCTCTCTAGTGCTGTTGGCATGATATAATGCACCCAGTCCATACTGTAAAGGGGTTTGGGAAAGGAAGGGCATCCAACCAGTAGAACCATATCAAAATCATGACAGGCACAATACAGACATACAAATGTCTTAACACATCGATCAGACTAAAGACAGAATTCATAAATTTCCTTGAACAGATTCTGAAATCTGTGTTTGATACTGAACCTATCATATGAAACTATATCACAGTTTCCAAGCAGAGTTTTGTTAACCAAGCTAAAAGTTTTAACACGATACCAGTGAGTTTATCAACTCTTCAGGATGAATGTTATTTTAAAATATATACCGTAGTAAACAGACTGTCAAACTGTCTTGTTTTGTTGGAAGGTTGAAGTCACAAATCCTGTATTATATTAAAAGAAACCTCAGCTCAGCTTTTCTTCCAAGATAAACATATAGCAAATGAACAAAAGAAATGTTAGAAACCCCAAGTATCAGGGGGGGGGGGGGTTATCAGTTAGTCAGGTGGGAAGGCAGTGCCCATCACCCTTTTTTCAGGGCCTCCAAGACTGGTGGGAGGGAGGGAGGAAAGTATCATCAGACCAGAGACCTGGCCAGAATGCTTGCAACAAAGTGAACTCTGCTAAAGGCACCCAAGGGTAGCCAGGTGGTGGTGGTGGTGGTGTTAAACCACCCAAGGGTAGCCAGGTGGTGGTGGTGGTGTTAAACCACGTGTGACGGATTAAGTCTACCACTCAAGTAGGCCACGGCAGGATTCGAACTTAGAATGCAAAGAACCGGAACAAATACTGCAAGGCATTTCATCCAACACTCTGACAATTCCGCTAGTCCACCACCCTAAACTGGTACTTTATTTATCTACCCTGAAAGGATGAAAAGCAAAGTTGACCTCTGTAGGATTTGAACTCAGAGCGCAGTGAGCCGGAACGAATTCTGCAAGGTATTCTATCCGACACTCAAATGACTCTACCAATCTGCCACCAATATGTAGAGTATGGATTTGAGAGACAATAAAGTAGTTGAAATACCAACCAAGAGGTTGGTATTTCACATCCTGCCACTTCTACTCTTAGCGTATTCATGGCCAAGACACATGTCCACCTAACTCTTCTCTAAATAGGTTCTATTAGTGGTTTAATTTACTGCAGTATGAAGGAGACGGATAAGTGATTTGTTGACTTACAGGACAAAGTTTAAAGTTCAATTCTTTGCACAAGAAACACGACCTACCAGTATCCTATCATGGAGATTTATCTTGTCCATTTAATGTTATAAAATCCTAAAATAAGTATCCTTTCTATGGATCATTGTGGTTTGTAGAAGGATTTTTTTTAAAAATGAGTACAGGAGTAGTTGACAGTAGTTGGTAACAGAGACAACCATGACATATGTACAGTAGATAGTGACATATAACCATGGAATGTGTACAGTAGATGGTAACGTAGACAACTATGAAGTGTATAGATTACATCGGGAACAACCTTGAAATGTATGCAGTAGACAGTAACAGACAACTACGAAATTTGTAGATGACAGCAGGAACAACCAGGTTATGTGTACATTATATGACAGCAGGAACAACTATGAAATGTACACAGCAGATGACAGCAGGGACAACTATGAAATGTGTGCAGTAGATGGTAACATAGGCAACTATGAAGTGTGTAAATGACAGCAGGAAGAACCATGAAATGTGTAGATGACAGCAGGAACAACCATGAGGTGTGTACGGTAGATGCAGTAGGGACATGGATGAAATATGTTGATGACAGCAGGAACAACCATGAAATGTGTACAGTAGATGACAGAAGGGGCAACCATGAAAAGTATACAGTACATGGTAACAAAGACAACCATGAAATATGTTGATGACTGCAGGAAAAACCAAGAATTGTGTACAGTAAATTACAGTAGGAAGAACCATGAAATGTGTACAGTAGATGGTAACAAAGACAACCATGGAATGTGTAGATGACAACAGGAACAACCATGAAATCTGCAATATATATTTAGCTTATCTACCCACCTTTGTTTCTTTTATCTTTTCCCTAATACCTAGTTCATTAGTTAGTATTTTCATGAACTGGCCCTTACTCCAGTTTCTGTAGTATTAAGTGGATGAGAGATAAATCTTCCCCTTGACTGGATGCCTTTTTGTGTTGCAGGTAACTTTCCCAGAAAATCTACTATTCCCCACAGCTATCCTGAGGGGATTTATCTCACAAGCTCTTTGTGCTGTAAAAACCAGGGTTGAGTGCTGGCCCAGTGTATCCTTCTGGTCTGGTTAAAAAATAAAGAATAAAAAATACCCCCTTCTTCTATCAAGTGTGTTTCCCCCACCAACCCTGAGGTACCTATTTATAGCTGGGGTGGATTGGGTCAATTGAGAATTGTTTGCCTTGACCATGGACACATCAGAGTTGGTAGCAAGATTTGAACCACTGATTTCTTGGTTACTTATTCCAGTACCCTGTCAAATTGGCCATCTGCACTCCCTAATTTGTTCAAATCTTAAATACTAATTCTCCTGATGGCAATAATAATGAATGATGACTGATGGTGACTGATAATTAAAGAGGACAATTGTGTCATTATTACTACTGCCCTCACAATTTCATAATCATTGACCTCTATGAACAGGCCTGGATTAACCATTAAACAATGTAAGCACATGGTTAGGACACCAGAGGGAAAGGGGGTACCACTGATGTTTTTTTTCCAGTGCCTGATTTATCATGAGGCAAATGGTAAATTATAACAGTTTTGGTTTTTTTTAACCCTTTTCATACCAATCCGCCTGAAGCCGCCCTTGGTTCTATTAAAACCATTTGTTTTAAAGTGTTCATATTTAAATTTAAACCTTCCATTATAATTTTATGTAAGAATATTTTGTTAAGTTATGTTCCAAAGACCAACTTAACGAGAAAGTTAGTTATTTTACTAAATTCTTCCAAATTCTTGATTATTTTCAAAATAACTGAAAATTATGGACAGTGTATTTCATTAGAAATATGGTAACGGAAAGGTTAAGTGAATAAATAAGTGATGAAAATTTGCATTTTTTCCCTCCTGTTACCCTAGTTATAAGTAAATAATTTGCTTTATTTTTGCTTACTGTTATTTAGTGTTGAATAAATAAAATTTTAAAAGAAACCGGCTATATTTAATATAGTTGTGGGGTCTGGCCTGGGGTGTGGTGGCTTGGAAGAAAACTGAGTTTTTAATCTCTTATTTCACATTCAGTACTTCATCCTTTTACATTCGCTTTCCATGTTGGCTGGGTTAGACGGGTGATTTCAGACGAGTCAGGTCCTGATTTGGGGTCACCACTCTCCTGGCCCATGTCTCGTTTCATTTGGCATGTTTTCTATGGTAGGATGCCCTTCCTCACCAGCCACTTTACAGAGTGTACTGGGTGCATTTTATCATGGCACCAACACTAGAAAGGTTGTCATGTCCAAGACGCAAATAAAGAGTCCTCTCTCCCCTAAGTTGTCTCCATTTGATCACCTAGCACTTTACAGAATGCACTGGGTGCATTTTATCATGGCACCAACACTAGAGAGGATACCTTGTCTCTTGTAGGCTACATAGTCCTCTCTACTCTACATAGTCTTATGTCTTAAAGTTTTGTGGAAGTGTTGAGGGGTCACCATTGTTAGGCTGTATTTAGGGCATTAGTTGGCCTTAATCCGGCACTGTCTATGATCAAGTTCTGGTCACCATTGAGATCAATTCTTTGTAGTTGCAATCTACCATCACCGTTCAAACCCCAAATATTGAAACTTGTATTGATAGCAATGTGAAAACTTTAATGATGACCTTGTGTGTGTTTATTTCTCTTTAAAGGGGATAGCTGTGTTCAACTTCACTGGCACAACACACCAAGTACACGGCAACTGCAATGCTCCACGGGCCATAACTCTGTCGGCAATTATCTACTGTCTCCGCTGTATGGTTGGACACAACATTCCTTTGAACCAGGTAAGAAAACAGATTTCCAGAGATAAATACCAGCAGCAGTAGTAATATTAGTAATGGGGTACATTCTGTCAGGGTTTGGGTCAGAATCCCAAAAGGTTGAAATCCCGAAAACCACAATCCCGAATGTTCAAAATCCTGAAAATGTATTTTACGAACAAAAAAAAACATTTATTTATAGTTTTTTTAACATTTGGAATTTTGATCTTTTGGGATTGTGATTGACGCCCATTCTGTCACCACCACCCCTTTTTTATGGCTCCATCAAGAGAAAGGGCCAGTGCCTGTGACCTTTGCAAGGCCCTACGAGACTGGTGAGGTTGATACGGTTATGTTGTTATTTAGCTCTAGGTCAGCTCTGATCCAGCTGACCTATGATCAAAGGTATTCCAACTGTGGCCATCCCATTTTGTTTTCAGACATAGTGTGTTTAGAAATACATTCTACAATCTGTCCTTTTTTTTTGGGGGGGGGGGTTGGTTACTATTTCTAGCAGCTTGACTCATGTGTTTCATTATATGTTGTCTTGTATTTCATGTCATTTCTCATTTTTCTCTTCTGGAAGACAGTTTATATTAAGACCAGTGTCTTTGCAACTGTCTAGCCTTAAATTCCACCATTTTGTTTTTTGTCTATGTACAACTGTTTGTCTTGCCTGTTTTTGTCTTCATTATCTCTCACCTACAAACTTAGCTTAACAGTATGTATGTATGTATGTATGTATGTATAAATACAGTAGTGTCTCACATATGTAATATAGTGAATTAAAAATCTTTAATTAACTAAGAGTATCCATGCAATTAGTAGACAAAGACTAGGAGGTGCTTAAAATCTAAAAACAAGCGAGGGAGATAACTCTAATATGATATATATGTCTATCTGATGTATGTCTGTCTATCTATCTATGTCTGTCTATCTATCTATCTACCTGTCTGTCTATCTATATCTGTTTATCTATCTACCTACCTGTCTACATTCATAAGCCATGTGATTATTTTACAAACTGTTTGATGCCATTACAGGGTTGTCTGGTGCCAGTGAAGATAATCATACCTAAAGGGAGTATTCTTGACCCCTCAGAAACAGCAGCAGTTGTTGGTGGTAATGTCCTCACCTCCCAAAGAATTGTAGATGTTGTCCTAAAAGCTTTTCAAGCATGTGCTGCTTCTCAGGTAATTACGATGATTATTATATTAGCTTGTGTATAACTAAGTAGCTCTTAAGTAGCTCTTGTTTCTACACTATAGTGTAGCTGTTGTTTGTACACTGCGACAGTGCTGTTTCTACACTGCTGTATACTGCTGTTTCTACACTGCTGTATACTGCTGTTTCTACACTGCAGTATACTGCTGTTTCTACACTGCAGTATACTGCTGTTTCTACACTGCAGTATACTGCTGTTTCTACACTGCTGTATACTGCTGTTTCTACACTGTTGTTTACTGCCATTTACATACTGCATATACTACTATTTGTGTACTGATGTATACTGCTGTTTACTCTTTTACTTGTTTCAGTCATTTGACTGTGGCCATGCTGGGGCACCCCTTGAAGGATTTTAGTCGATCAGATCGACCCCAGTACTTATTTTAAAGTCTGGTACTTATTCTATCGGTTTCTATTGCTGAACCGCTAAATTATGGGAGGTAAACAGACAGATACGGAGACAAACACACAGACGTGCACACACACACACACATATATACATATCATCATCATCATCATCATCGTTTTACGTCCGTTTTCCATGCTGGCATGGGTTGGACGGGTGATTTCGGC
>JAOPJM010522271.1:0-17338 GCA_027124095.1 Muusoctopus leioderma
ATCTATCTATCTATCTATCTATCTATCTATCTATCTATCTATCTATCTATCTATCTATCTATCTATCTATATCTATCCATACACACACACACATACATATATAAACCAATGCTCTCCTATGGTATTTTCGTTTTTAATACTCTGAAGTAACTTACAGTAAAACAAAAAGATAGAACAAATTACCATACAATATATGGAAACTACATAACACGGAAACTACATCCCAAACCTACCATCGAAAACGTCGAAAGCGTAATAAAACGCTTGTAGTTGAAACGCATGTAACTCGAAGACAAAAGCATTAACTACAGAAATTAACTAATCAAGAAAATATTCATCACAACTCAAAGACCTGAATCTATTTGTGTATGATGTTCTAAAAATAATAAAATACTTAACATTAATTAAATCAGAATGAAGTGGGGGAGTGAGCCTGATCTTTGTCAGTAGGGTGACAACTGCGGACATGTTTCAGTATTACTAGGACCTCATAAGCGACGCATAGTCTAATTGATTTTTATTAATTTAAACTGTGGGGTTGTCTCCCATGCATTTCTTGAACAGAATTAGTAATTAAGATAATAATATGTTTCTCTTTACTGCGGATTTAATTTTAATTAATTTAAATTTCTTTGTTCACTACATTAAGTGCTAGTACCTACTTACTACTCAGTATATACACTCACATGTCAACAATCTATCAAATGTTATTAAGAATTATGGCAATAAACAAACGTATAAGCAGTCTCTTCTCTGACGAAGCGACTTTCACTGGCTCTAATACAGGCATAACCAGGGACTCACCCGTAGCTACTTCAAAAATATATAGCATAGAACTTACCCGCTACAAACAATAAAAAGTCCCACATCAGAGAGAGAAATA
Organism: Muusoctopus leioderma; assembly: GCA_027124095.1. Taxonomy (NCBI): domain Eukaryota; kingdom Metazoa; phylum Mollusca; class Cephalopoda; order Octopoda; family Octopodidae; genus Muusoctopus; species Muusoctopus leioderma. The sequence continues at coordinate 884 of JAOPJM010522271.1, forward strand.
CGACCTGTTCCAATTCACCGTTCAGCAAGAAAGTCATAATCTGCGTGGCAAAAGATACTTAAACAACAAACTTCACGAACTATTTAACTGTAACAATATAAAATCCAGTTATTCTACAACTCCTTGCATGTATTCTACAACACACACATACACACACATTATGTTTTGAATTTATTGACGCTGGTTATCATTTGGTTGCTGTTTGATGAGTATAGTGTAGCACATCTATACAATAACACACTAGCATATGGCGGTTGTAAACTTGGACTTTCCCTCAGGACATAAACATCGAAAAGTTATCAACCCCAATTCTCTCAAAATAAGCTATTCAACACTAACAAATTTTAATAACACACTATCATCTGTTGATAATAACAATGATGAATAATTCAAATTACTAGAATACAAACAGTATTATCACCCAAAAATGCAACTGCCATTAACATATAACAATTGCCCAGAAAAATCAGTTATCAACGCAGCCACTGGCACTAATCAGAATGGAATAGATTACATTGGAATGACAGCAAATACATTTAAGATTAGATATAATCAGCATTCAGTATAAATATGCATTTAGAACATTGCAAAGAGCCTAGCGATAAAACAACAGGTTTTTTAAAAATAATCTAGTCCTTAATATCATTTGGCACTTTTTAGACAAGTCAATACCTTATGGACAATGCAATATTTCTCTGTAGCTTATGCAAACTTGAGAAGATCTTAATATTAAAATACAATATTAAAACACCGAAAAGGCACACAAAATAAATTTATGTCCACATAGGGAAAAATAAGATTTTAGATATCATAACGACTTCTTTATTCACAAATTTTTAATTCACACTTGCTTCTCAAAACCAAACGAAATACAATGATAGCGCTTCACAAGCCACCACCATTACAACACCGAGGCGAAGTTGAACTGAGTCTCGTACTTAAGACAGAATTATCGTAGAAGAATGCATTTGTGCCGAGTGGGGTGGTTGTGTATCTTCACCAAAGCGTTCTGTCTTAAGAACTGGTCTGACGTCTCTGCCGATCGACAAACATAAATTTACCGAACTGCTGTTTCTACAAAGTCGACTTCGACGCTATAGGTTCGAACCTTAAGAATTCAAATTTAATCCATGCATCAAATATTACACTTATCTACCAGACGCTTATCAACATATTGTATATATACATAATCTATTTATTTAACTAACAATTATTGTTATAGATTGCTTTGAGTTTAATAATGTGACCTACTTTATAAAATATTTTAAAAAACATTTCGAATTACACTCCCAACGCTCACACATACATGTATATGATTTGTTGCAGCAAATGCTGTAGTGCAAAAGGTAAACCATAAAAAAGGAACACAATCACATATTTCTCCTCTATAAATGCATAAACTTGCCCAAGTAAGAAATGAATATATGATCAATTATTCCAAAACTTTAAAGTAAGTGAAATTGAAACAGCAAAATAAATAAATAAATAAATAAATAAATAAAACATCCATCATGTTTGCTAATTTCTAGCTAATAACAGAAAATCATCGAAAGGAACTTTCATTTACTTTCCTATCTTTATACGTTCGGTAAACGGAGCAACATTAATCGAAGACTACTTGGAACGTATCCTTAATACGAATTCTTATGCAATCATTTGGTAACTGAAAACAATTTAATTATATTCCATTAAGTGGTGACAAGTGCCAGCAAGTAGATGAAAATACACTTTACTACTTGCAGTCGATTATTTTTAATTATCACATATGCTTTTTATTAGTTATAAATAGAGAAGGAAGGCCAGTGACTATGACATGCTTAGACCTTCCTTTTCCAAACTGGTGAGCTCAAGGCCGTTGATGTCCAGTTTGAAAATATGTATGGTGAAGTCTACAAAAACAAAACAAAAAAAAAACATGAGCAGGGAGAGAATTCCAGAGGGTGACTGAGGAGGATAGATTGAGTAACTGTTTAGTGCAGAGTCTAAGGTACGAGACACAGTAGTAAATTTATGTAAACTCATAGATTTTGCTATACCATATTATACCATAGTCGAAGAAAAAAAAAATCAACAGAAAGTATCTGGACTAGTATCTATACCATAGTATATGACTGGTGTTTATTTTAACAACCCTGGAGGGATAAAAGACAAAACGACTCCAGGAGGAATTTGAATTCAGAACGTAGAAGGCCTATGTAAATATCGCAAGGGATTTTGACTCTTACCGATTCTGCCTACTGATTCCAAGAAATCAGTGAAATATCTCGATTTGAGAAGATTTGATCTCTGTATAAGAGGCTAACAACCTATTCATTTATTTCCAGTTATTTCTATTCTGTCATTATTGATTACTCTTGATCACTCTGATTCAATGTAGGTGAATAAGGAGAGGTTTAGTTTTTTTTTTACCTTAGACGTAACATATATCTTTGTGGATAAGAGATATCTTATCTACTCGAACAATGCAACCGTTCACTGAAATTCATTGAACAGATAAAACATACTGCAGTATTGACATTAATCTTATTCCATCTGTAACTATTCTTGAGGAGGAAATCAAAGGTATGTTGTATAGTTAATGATACAATTAAAAGAACTTTGTATCACGGACGGAACACACTTCAGAAAAATTAAATTGCTCCTTTAGTCTTGATAAATCGCCTCTCCAGTCATGATCGAATGTTTCCAATAATAACAGACATTTATTTAATAAATTACAGACCTATATTGTCAAAGAGGAACTGCCTTTTGTTTTAAGTGAAATGAAACTCTAATGAAATAAACACGCACATATCTTTCTCACGAATATTAGCAATACTAGATATATTGATACTTTTATCTTGTTCTACAATTTCCTTTCAATATAATTTAATGATTTCTTTCGGTCAAAAGAAATACTATTCAAGGCTACATTTTATAGATATTAGCTGTGATGGTTGAACAGAGTCCTTATTGATACGTATTTTACTATTACACATTGGTATACATTATTGATACATATTTTACCGGACTGGGTGGGAGAAAATGAAAAGCCGACCTCCACAAGATTTGACCCAAGAACGTAAAAGTACGTAACTAAATATTGTGAAGTATTCAGTTTTATACGCCGATATTTCTGCCACCCTGTTGCACTGATAGAGGGAAGTATAACTTCCTAAATGATAAGGACTTGGGAAAAATACCCGGGTACATTCTACAGGAAAACCAAGTCGTACGGTGGGTGCTAACATTTCTCCTTAGTCCTTATTTCCCATGTTCTTCTAATAAGATCGAAACATGTCCGGAGTTGTCACCGTATTGCCAAATTAGACTCCCCACTCTCCATTGCATTGCTCACGTTCTATTTTTAATTCATTTCAATTAGTTAAAATCTCGGAGTTCTCTCTTTGCCTTTCTGGACCAGAATTAATTATTAAGCTACTGAGTTTTTCTATTCACCACGGGTATACATTTAATTAATTAACATTTCTTGGATAACTTCACTAAGTATGTTAACACCAACCTTATGATTTAAATTTCATGTAGAGCGTGTCCCTGAGTATTTCACCCTAGTCCTTATTCCAAGTTACCACGCCACTCAGTTTTTATTAACACAAATCTGTATTATCTCTCAAGTCTAGCAGTACTGATAAAAAAAATACTATACACCGCCGAGGAAGTCTAATAAGACCGAAAGATGTCTGGAGTTGTAAGCTAATGCCTTTCCTTCTCACCACGGGTGTGATTATAATCAAATAAATGTCTTGGCTTACTACATTAAGTATCTTAGCACCGACCTAACCACTCATAAATGATAGTTTATCTGTTTATATTTAAAAATACATTTATTGGTTTGTCATAGATCTTCATCAAATGCTATGAATTATATAAGTACATCAGCTGTTTAATAGAAGCAACAGACGGAATATTTATGCAGTAGATTTAAGTAGACTTGTGTATTCTGCTGCAGCCTTTGTCTTGTGCTTGGTATTTGCAGAATGAGTGAGTTTTAAGACGCTGTACACAAATAGTCTCCTGCTGTTTTGTATGGTCATCCAGGATCTTACACACTGGGATGTGCAAGTCTTGTTTGGAGATGTTGGCATTCACCCAATGCAGATTCCTTGTTGTGTAAGAAGGAGATTGAATAGCTGCAGTACTTTGAATTACTGATTATTGCAGTACCTAATTTAACCCCAGAGTAGTGATTCTCAACCAACAGTAAATTTAACCCCGGGGGACAAACATTTACCTAGCAGGGGGTAAATATATCATATCTGACTATACGTTATTATATTATCTACAAACTTTATGAACAAATATTTTAAAAATTACACAGCTTCTTTTTTTGCTGAGAAGAGTCATACACATATTGCGTAACAGCAAAGCGGGTATAAAGAAAGCATAACAAATGGTGATGCTATATATACTATTATTTAGTCTATATTTAGTCTATATTTAGTCTATATTTTAAGACGATAAATGGTGAAATACATAAAATGGTGAAATACATATTATGTGAAATACAAATCTGAAGGTGTAAATGACAGAGGAAGGGTTGAGAATCGCTACTCTAGAGGTAGATGGGCAGAACGTTTAGCACTATGCAGTGAAGTGCAGTTCGGGTATTTACACAGCAAAGTTTGGTGCTAATCCTTACAAGATCCCCCTGATATAAATTACTACTATTATACACTGATATATTCGGACGAGTGCCCACAGCTTGCGTATGAACACTGCGTCATTATCTAATGCCTAGGTCTTGCATAAATTCTGACTCTGGGCTTGTATTCTATCCTGATCTTGTGTATGCAGACTGCAATGCGCTAGATAGCACATAATGGTAGTCATAAAAGTGTAGAAGCTGTGTGCCGCAGTTTCTACTTGAATGGAATCCATTCTGAGTATAGCTTAACTTGTTCTCCACTAAAATTAAAACCAGTTTCTCTGACAATTTGTTCCTTGGCCTAGTTAATGTATAAATTAATAGAGATAAGTCTGTAATTTTTAGCAACTACTCTTCTTCATCCCCTATGGACAGAACATATTATGCCATACCACTTCCAAAAACATTTGTAAAAGTATCTGGCGTGGTTTGGGTAGAGCTGTTTTACATATTTTAATAGAATTGTCGGGAAATCATCAGAAATTGTTACTGCGTTCAGTCTCATATTACATATATAATTCAGTATGTGAGTACATTTAACGTGTACTACGTTTAAATGTCCAAGTTCTTTTCAGGCTTTTAGGTCAGCTCTGATCGATCAGATCTATGGCATGTAACTAGTCAATCGACCGACCGACCGACCGACTAAGGGTGATCAACATATCCATAGCTTCGGATAGGCCATACGTCAGTCTAATTCAGGACTATAATGCACATTCTGACATGCAGTAGTTCATTGTATGTGGTGTAGTGTTACAATATGCTCACGTTGTACTCTCTCGACCGATCTGCCTGTTTCAGTATGCCAGAGAGGGCCAAAGTGATCTCGGTCCGAAGGAGACAGCTGCTGCTCTTCTGCACTAATTATTGGCGCTGTGCATCACATTATAGTGTTCGGGGATAATGACACTATTGATACTGCTTCTATTTTTTTATGTATATGTTTTTGTGTTTTTCTGGATTCAGTGGGAGAGATAGTTTTCTTAGGATATTGTAGTAGTAGTGTTCTGGGGTGTTGTAGATGTTTCTTTTTGTTTGAAGGTGATCGTACATGTAGATGATTCGAATGACTGCAATAATAAACTGTGCTCCACGCATGTTCATGCGATCTTTAATATTTTTAAGGATTTTTGTTTCGTTGTGTGGATGCTATGTGGGTATGGTCTGTGTGCTGCTTGTGAATATGCCAATGCGCTGTTCCATGATCTATATAGCTTGTTATGATTTGTTGTAGAGGTATTCAGGTCCTAGGCAGGACAGGCACAATTCACGATGGATTGAATGTATTGTTTGTAAACTATTATTGTTTCTTTCTGTTGGCAAAATGTGGTTCCAGTGAGTGCTCAAAGTATGTTTGTGCATCAGTGTGTGCTGTGAATGTTGTGGAAGTGTTTTATGTAACACTCCTAGTATTTTTTGTCTTCTGCGTATGAGGTATTTTTTATGTTGTATGTGATGGTTTATTAGAATTGATGTTCTCTGGAGTTGCTGGTAAGAAGTGAGATGAAGGATTTGGTGGGTGCTACTTGGTCTGTTGTTTTGGACATATGTTTCAAGGTGATTGATGAAAGGCTGGAAAATTTATGCAGCTCTTTCTGGGGAGTGTTGGGAAGATGTTACTCTGATGTCATCTGTGTATGAGACTATGTTTTGAGATAGGTTTGGCGATCTGGGAGGAAGTTTGCTAGCTAGCTTTTTGTATTGTTTCTTAACGAGAGGTGAGTATTTCGTGTATTACGTGGTAGCAAGAGATGGAGTCGAAAAGTTTGCTGATGTCGATGGTAGTTAGAACACAGTGTGTTTGGTTTTTGTTGTTGTTGAAGCTCTCGTGTATTTTTTGTGCAAGGCTTGTGAGTAGAGTGATGGTTAAGTATAATTGTCTGAATCAGTGTTATGGTCTAGGGAGGGAAATTTGTGGGTTGGCGATAGCAAGGATACATCTTTCTAAGTTTTTTGTAGGGTTATGTTTAGTATAAGTATAGTAGGGTGATGTCTTTTCACTTGATTTTTGTATATGCAAGGTTATAAGGATAAGTGGGTAAATTAGCACGATTAAAAGTTGATCTTGAATTTTGTAGGTCAGTAGTTGAAATGCAAATGTTGTTGAGAAGGTAGTTTCAGTTAGACGAAATTTATGTGAATCTCGTCGTAAAATTATTTGTTGACATGAAAATGTTTCCCTTGATTCAAGTTCATTTATTTCAGTATATTGTTTGTTTCTATTGAATAGAAACAAAGCTTAATTATCGAAAAAGGAGGAAAAATGCAATTTTGTGTCATTCATGCCTTTTATAAAGGCATTAGTAACACAAATCTACCAGCCCTATCAACTCTTCTAGCTCTTTCTACTCATGTGACAAGAGAAGATATCCCAGACGTATAAAGTTACTTCTATAATACGCTTGTACATGCAGAAGTGGAATCGCTAGGTGTGCGATAACCACCGTGGTATATCCTTGCTCTCTATAGCTAACGAGATATATACCAGGATCCTACTAAACTGGCTCCCAATGCACATTGATCAAGGAATTCTACCAGAGACCAGCATAGATGCCGGCAAGAATATGGAACAATCGACACGATGTTTCCTACAAGACAGCTGCAAGAGAAGTGCCTATTCCCCATCTATGATGTTTTAAATAAAGGCCTTTGATTACTGTCAGCAGAATGTTCTGTGGAAGATCATGGCCAACTACCGATGCCCACGGAACTTCATCTCCATAATATAGAATTGTCACGAAGGTATGTAGGCTCGAGCCCAACTACACGGGGTGACATTAGAGTTGTTTACTGTGTCCAGTGATATAAAGCAGTATAGCATCTTGGCACTGACACTATTTAGTCTTATGTAATCTGAAATACTGATTGATACTCTCAGAGAAGGTGATATTGGAATATAAATCAAGCATTGTACTGATGGCAAGATTTTCTACATGTGGATGATTTTAGAGAAAGCAAAGGTAAAGATATATATCAGCAGAGTTTCCCTGTTTGCTGATGACTGGGCTCTCAATGCTGGCTTAGGTTATAAAAAGGCAGCGTTGACATGTTTTACATCGCCGGTCGCAGGGATACTCTACGTTGAGCTAACGCACAGTACACTATCAGAGAATTTCACAATTACCCAGTGAACGCCCAAATCGCAAGAGCTAGCACTTCTTTTGGCAGGCTACAAGCCGACGCATGGAACAGAAGAGATGTCAGCCTATAGATAAAACAGAAAGAGTAAAGGAAAATTATACTCTACATGCCACTTAAAGCTAGTAAAACCTGAACAGTATACCAACGTCATGCCAAAAAGTAAACTATTTCCCACAACTTGTCTTAGGAATAAACCTCATAGTATCAAGTGGCAGGAGAGAATCTAGACTCCGAGGTACTTGCCAAAGCAATCCTACGCAGAATATACAACATACTGAAGCAGTCACATCTAAGCTGCGCGTACATGTAATTCACATGCTAGACCACCGACGGTCTAAAAAATACTGTTGTATGGTGAGAGGTGAATAACAAAGAAAACGGTCACATAGAAAATAGAACAAACGATAAAAGACACGCTTAAACCATTCCATAATACGTTTGTCACACATCCTGACATTTGGGAATACACCGACATATAGCGGGTTAAAATGGTGCTCTTCCATTCACAAAAGCTCTAAATTATTATGTGATGCTAACAGTACAGCTGCAGCAGAGCAAAGGGAACAAGCTAGGAAAAATAGATTTAGCGGTCTTCAAGATGACGTCCCACGAATTCCTTGTTTCAACATCCAACATACCTTCCGTGTGCGGATGGAGCTCATCAATTATCTGCGCAACTATCTTACAGTTAACTTTACCTCTGGAAGACATGAGTGATTACCGAAAAGTCGATGGAAATCACTTGAACAGTGGCACAAATGAAGTGAAATGACTTCACCCGAAAGCGAAATCGTACCACAATCTTTATTTTCTTAGGTGCTTTTTTTCTTTCTCTACGGTGCTCATCGTAATATTATATGCTTTCAACATTTATTGTAGCCAACCCAACAGATTACTGTAATTAGAAGCAGATATGTAATACAATTTATATCACACCATATTGCTGAAGGTTTAGCAGCCATTAATTAAGAAGTATGCAAATCTTTGACAGTTATGAACTTATGAAAATGTAATATGGTAGTTTTGACGTTTGAAATAATAAGCATTAAGTCTCCAAAATCTATATATTTCAATTTTCTGTTATGCTTTTGGCAGTGATCTGCTTTTAGACGGCTAATTTCTTTCAGTGTAAAAAACACAAATATAATAATTTGAGAAAGAAATCGCTTCATAATAACTTAATGTGACATTTTGAAATCAGTTTAAAACAAAGTAAAAAAAAAAAGAAAAAAAATGTTAATATCGACAAAATGATTTTACTTGTAATTTAAATCCTCAAGTTATTTGTTAAGATGTAATTATAATTGCAGAAATATATGGTTTTGTTTTTATGCTTTAAAAGAACAATATATTAAAAAATCTTCTCACAACACTTTTCCCCAGAATATTTATAAATGAATTACAAGTCAAATCTGGAGCTAGAATTCTGTTAATAGAAATGACCTTCCTTTGTTAAATCTTTGCTCAGGTAAAATATCTTAAATTCAGTTACGAATAGAAGGTGACTTTGCCATTTCATTCATGACAGCTTCAGCTTAAGTAGTAAGCTGAGTATCGATTATGTTAATTTGGGGGTTATATTAAGAATACTACATCTCTTTACAAAGTCGTGAAGTCTGTCATCATTGTGATGGTCAAAATGGGAAGAATAGGGGAAAATACGCTTTTAGATAGCAATCTTATGATTGTCGACGATTTTGACTTGAAATCTACTTAGTCACTTAGCTAAATGCATTCTTATACTAATCTGACAAAAGGAATTATGCAATGAGTTACAAAGGTTGATATTTCGGTTAAAGAGTTCACATCATGTCATTAGCGCATTTTTGATCTCTTGGTTAGTCATTCATGGTAACTTTCTCTCTCCACATAAGTGGGAGCAGAGCAGTACATAAGAGACGGAGAGGGATAGAGAGAGAGAGAAAGAGAGAGAGATCGAGAGAGACAGATGGACAGGCAGAGATAGAAAGAATGAAAGAGAAAACGAGTGAGCGAGAAAAAAAAAAGAGGTTGACTTTAGCTTTTTTTCATCGACCACTAATTAGACAAGTTTTATTCAGTCAACACTGAAATAAAACTACGATAAGACAAAAATAACAAAACAACAACCTACTTCCCACAACTTAGAAACATAGTTTTCAACACAGTTCGAAATAGGAAGGTGATGTTCTAACCTTGTATAAGATTGATGGTCCCAAATAACGAAAATCTTATGAATTTTATGAATTCAGTGTGAATAGATCATATATATTAAAAATCCTTATCAAATACCTATGAATGAAAGAAATCGACAATCATTATTGAGATACTACCCTTACTACAACTAGGATCCTCTATACAAGCGGACGAATGAGCTTCTGTTGTAGTTGCTTAGATCGAGGTCAGCCTTGATTGAGAAGACTGATGATCAAAGACGCTACAGCTGTGACCATCCCTGCGTTTTTATTCAGACAAGCTAAATCTAAGACTACATTATTCAATGCAACCTTCCTATTCTTAAAAGATGGTAGAGTGTGATTTGTGGGCGATTTGAACCATATTTCTAGTAGGTAAGCGACTAAGTGGAGGCTGTTCATTGTTATTTAAATACGTTCTCAATAGAAAATAAGCATCCATATTTATCAAATATTATCCATATTTATCAAATATTTATCCATATTTATCAAATATTTATCCATATTTATCAAATCTGTTTGCAGATCGTGTATCAACAAACATACAAAGAAATTCCAGAATGCTGATAAAGTACGAGACCTTTAAGATTTAGTGTTTTAGAGAATTGAAACAACATCTAGAAGGAAATCTATGCAGTGAACGGAGCAGTTGGTATAATATTTTGGCGCTTAAGACAAAAATAGTTGATTACACACACACACACACACACACACACGCACACGCGCGCACACGCACACACGCACACACACACACACACACACACACACACACACACACACACACACACACACACACACAAAGAGTTGTACTTGCTTGGCAAGTGGCTTGATCTCTGAGCTTGTTAGTTGAAACTGAAACCATTGAATCGTGTCAGAGTCATCTGTGGATGCAGTTGTATAAGAGACCAGGTTTTAGATGTATGATACTTTATAATATACGATATCATTACGAAATAAAACGAAAGTGAATACAATGGCATATGTATTTTAAATGGCTATCATGATTTTCCCACGATGTAATTTCATCGTGTTATTTAACATATTTCTACTGTAGAGGCTACCCTACTGTAGTGCCTCAACTTCAAATGAATGAATACATCATATTTCTCTCTTGCTTGTACATCCATATATATATATATATATATATATATATATATATATATATACTATACTGTTTTTGTTTATTTTGTCATGCAAAAGCATAAATATGATCAATACAGCCTTGATACTGTTGTGGTCTAGCCCCAGTTCCACTCTGATCAAACAAACCTATGACCAAATGCGTTTCAGACGTGACCCTTATGTCATTTTGTATATCAGGAACAGCATTGTCCAGTGTGTCCTTACAGTAAGGTACGATTTGAAGGAGATTTTGCAGCTGTTTCTAGCTGGTTGAGTGACCACATAGAGGAACCCTCCTTGGTTCGAGCGACCACGTAGAGGCTCCGTCGTTGGCTCATACACGCTTGTGTTAGAAGTGTGTAGAGTCTGATAAACTTTGTTTCATGTGGTGTAAACAGGATTATATATCACGATTCAATGCTTAGTTTAATCGGCCTTATTGTCGATTGTAATCATCAGCGGATCGAGAAGAAATAAGTGATAACAGCCGAAAAGTTTAAATAGCATTCTGTGTGCTTTCATATAGTTATGTGGTCTCTGATGTACGTGGAGAAATTTGGACATGTGTCGGCAGGTCAAAATAAGTTAATTTCTTTGGTTTAGGATTGGAGTGGGGTGGCAAATGATAAAATGTTTTTCTATAAAACAGAAATATAAGCATTTTGATCTATTCCTAAGCACTTATGCTTTGTCCAGTATTGCTCAAGTAATGCTGGAGGTCTCTTTATCTCTTGATTTTCGAATATATTTTGACATTAATGTGATGTTATCCAAGTCTGGCTGATGAAATGAGCTGTTGTATTGATGCAGGAAATTTTGAATGAGTGCTCTATAGTCGCTATATAGCTGGGACTACAGAGTTGAAGTGTGATTAGTGGAGACGTTAACACGGTATACAACGTTTTTTCAGTCATTTACTTTTGAGGGCACAGTGCTTTAGATTTCGGCAATTGTATGTTGGCTCTTAATGCTTTTGATTTAATTGCAATGCGACTCTTAATGACCCTGGACATGTTCTGCATGCAGCTGTAGTTCACCTTTATGTTGTTTTCGTTGAACGATGGTGGAATTTCTGACCGTTTGGGAAATGAATGCTGATCAAAGAGAGAAAATGTTTTGCAGCACCGATATTTAGGTCAATGTTATATGGATGTGGAGTTATACAATGCAACAAATCTCTTCCTAGTATTTCTATGGGTGTTAGTTTTTGTTCGTGAGTACTTAAGGTTTTCCTGATATCGGCTGCGTGTTAGTGCCTTGTTATAATACTCTTCAGTCGCAATGAGTAGTGAAATATCAATGAGATTAATGAAAAGAAATTAGTATAATAATATTTATATGATTAACTAAACTATTTAATTAAATACTTATTTAGTTAAGGAAAACAAATACAACCAGTTTAATACTCACGTGATTAATGAAGCAAGGTTTGAAATTGGTCCAGGGAAGATTTGACCCAGGTTGACGAAACCATGTTGCATTAGGTAAGCAGTCTTTAAATGCAAACGCTATTTCATTACAGTAGGTGGCGAACATTGGAAAGAGAGAAAAGAAGAAAAATAACATTTTAGTATAAAACAAATTTTGTTTTCTGAATAAATAAAGATATTTTCTGAAAAATTCCAAATATCGGTTTCTATTAGAAAATACGATCCCACTTTGAAGTAAAAAAGAAATTTGTGAAAACGTTGAAGGATTTCCCGAGAGCATAAGTTGCGTAGTAAATAGAATGAAATGATGATTAGAATCGCCAATTGAAATTTAGACTACCGTGGTTATTACGACCATCATAAATTAATGGTACGCTAACAAGATATTTTTTTTCAGGTCAGAGATATATTTCTAATTATCTGCGTTGTAGACCAAATACGTTATCCAGTTTAACACTACCACCTGGCTCTTGGGTTCATTCAGCGGAGTTGGTCAGGTCTCCGGTCTGAGGATAATTTATTCCCTTCCTCCTACAAGTCTCAGAGGCCCTGAAAATGGTTATGGGCACTACCCTTTCTCCTCAATAAAAAATAAATAAAAGCATGACTGGATATATCTGATATTGTAAATTTTACTGTCTCTAATGGGGAATTGAAATCCTCATGAACCTACTTCTTGCTCTATGAGTCTTACCAATCTTAAATTCAAATAAGCTATTAAGCAATAACTGGTCTTTAGATTTTCGTTTATAATGACATTTGACCTACAACATTCCAGTAACGCAGGAAGCTATATATTTCTGTAAAAGACACCCACTTGCTTATTTGAAAGATAAACATACGAATCAGTCTTGTCAGTTTGATACACAATTTATTCAACGGGAACAATTACAAAATTGTCATTCTTATATTAAATGTCAGTATAAAATATATGAGAAAGAGTTTACTTTCTACAATAAACTATATAAAATTAATGACGATAAAATTCTTCCATTCAATTGGTAGAAATGGTGGTGCAACGGATTAAAAGGTTAAGAGTCTTTTGTATCTTCCTTTCAACTTCAGATTTTAAATCTCTTCTGTGTAGATTAATATTTTTCATATCTTTGTAGCCGATACAATTGATGCCAGTAATATAATATGGTCGATTTTAATACTCTACTCTTCTGCTACGAAATTTTGCTGAAATAAATAAATATATTAGATATTTTTGGAAGATGTCATTAAAATAAAATTCCTCTTAAACAAATTATAATACAGGTCATAACTTGCAATTTTTCTTCCCTATGAAATTAAGAAGTTTTTCCGCTAATAAAAGGACCGACCATGAAATCATCATCATTATTATACTATATGAAACTGTCTTTGGAATAAGCATGCATATCTTAACTTTCAGTTTACATGCACATGCATATTATTAGCTAAAAGCTAATATTGTTTATTGTGCATCCGTCTGAAGATATCAAATCTCTTCGAGGTGGAGTAATATTTGTCAAATCTTTGTAACCGATAGAATAAATGCTAGTAATATAATACGGTCGATCTTATATCCAAAGGTAAATTCTTTTTTCCTTTCTCGAGGCAGTTTATTCACTCAGTTTGTGTATGTGGGTTGCCCGCACAGCTGATGTCTTAACGCCTACTATCCATATTGCATCATTTTCGCGACTCCAGAATATTTATCTATTTAATATTTCTGTATAGTACTCTCTGGCATACGTTGGTGTGAGGCTTTCGCGAACTGGTTTGTATAAATTCCTTGTACATACATACATACATACATACATACATACATACATACATACATACATACATACATACATACATACATACATACATACGTACCTCTATTTTCCAATATATTGTTTGATATAATATATATGCAATAAGATGGGGGGGGGTGCTCAATACTCTAAAGTAGAGGTAAAATAGTGTAATCTAATGCACACCCAAGTATATACATGCAAAATACACTAGAAAGTACGAATATTAATATCAACATGAACATCGATTTACCCTCAGAAACGGCGCTGTATTTCGATTGCTAACTCATCGATTGCTAGTTTCATCTCAAACAATCTCTACTGGTTCTTCAAATCCCTCGAAATTATCGATAAACTGATGGCAGAGTTTGTTCCAAAAGCCTTTCATATTTTTTCCCCATAACTTTATTCCAGGCTCCTTTTATTACTTTTACTGCTCCCAAGAGTGTTGGGCCTCCTTCTTTATCGATGGCATTTATTAGCTGATCAAATGTGTGCTGAAGAGAATACTCTTTAAACATTGCAATAATGTCTTGACCCATTGGTTGCGAAAGTGACGTTGTATTTGGCAGCATAAACCTTAATCTAACATTTAGATGGTGGTATCGTAAAGATTGTGGATGACAAGGAGCATTGTCTATGATCAGTGACACATGAAATGGAATATTTTTGTCTTCACAATATCCTTTTTACTTCAAGTACAAAGTGATGCGAAAACCAGTGTTCAAACAGTGAAGCAGTAATCCAAGCTTTTTTATCTGCTTTCCATGACTGGAAGTGTAGCTATTACGAGGCCTTTAAGTGCCCTTGGAATTTTGGCATAATGCACAATCATGGGACTTAACTTACAGCCTTCCAGTTGTATTACCTCCAAACAATAACGCTAACCGATCTTTAGCTACTTCAAGACCTGACATCGATGATTCTTCATTTGCAATATAGCTTCTTGCTGGCAAGAGCTTCCTAAATAGGCCCCGTTTCGTCTGCGTTGAAAATTTACGAGGGTGTATAACCATATTCTTCTATTATTTCTACTTTCTGCAGTGGGGGTGGGGTTAACAAATATACTGTTTCAATATCAGCACTCGCTGCTGTGACGTAGCAAGGTTTCTCAGTGCCCGGGGGCAGAGAAACTTTTGGCGCCTCCACTCAACCTTAATTAATAGACATGATAAGCTAGAGGAAATATTGCGCCCCTCACACCTGTGCCCGGGGAGCGACTGCCTCCCCTCTCTCCCACCTTGCTGCACCTCTGACTCGCAGCTTCTCATTGCACTTTTAAATTATACCAACCAGATCGTTTTTTGTATCTTTCTTGTAGTAAATATTTCTTCACAGTCGTCTTCTTTCTTATCTTTAATCATCTTAAAAGTAGATGAGGCTTTACAGCACCAATAACAGTTGATGCAATAGGTATGTTTATTTATTTGTTGCGTTTGATTAGTTATCTACGTTGATAAAAGCTTTTCCATGTGAGGAATAAAGCTGACTACTTCATTATTGAGTACCTTCGTGGATTGCAAGCAGTGCGCACTTTTATTTTCATTCAAATATTTTTTTCTTTATTCATTAAAATCGTAGATACAGTTAATTGACCCAAAGAAAAAATGTTTTAAGCTAAATCTTTAACGTTTCCTCCACACACCCTCGCTTTGTGTTCATTTATAATCTCGTATTTTGTATCTACAGTTATTGTTTTTCGTTTCAATTCATTATCAATACCATTCACTGACATAGTATTCTTTCGTTTTCGAATAGTGTAAGCGTGAATTAATTTAGACGTTTTAAGACAAAATATCAGCAGAGAGAATGTGAATGTAACATGCGCGCACAATGTCAACATGCATTAGCATCTATTTTGCGCAATTAACAATTACATATTTATTTTTATAATTTTATAAAAAATTTAATGAAGGCGGGAGATCGATATGTGAGCTATTATTGTATATATATATATATATATGTGTATAAGTATGTGTGTGTGGGGGGGTTGTATGTGTGTGCACGCGCATGCGCGTGTATGTATAGCTATGCCTTCATTATATTTATCTCATATTTTCTGATATATGCTGTGGTGTGCATAAATATTTATTATTTAATGCATACATACACACACACACACATATATCAAGCAGAATAATACAAACAGCGTATATAGATTTATACATATATTTGATAAG
>JAOPJM010522272.1:0-10573 GCA_027124095.1 Muusoctopus leioderma
TATTTTATCGACCCCGGAAGGATGAAAGGCAAAGTTGACCTCGGCGGAATTTGAACTCAGAGCGCAGTGAGACAGAATGAATACCGTAATGTATTCTGTCCGACACGCTAACGACTCTGCCAATAATAATAATAATAATAATAATAATAATTGTTTCTAACATACGCACATGACCGACAACTCCAGTACTTGACTGGTACTTTATTTTATCGACGCCAGAACGATGAAAGGCAAAGTTAACCTCAGTGGCATTTGAATTCAGAGCGCAGTGGGCTAGAACGAATACTGCAATGCATTATGTCCGACGCGCTAACGACTCTGCGAAACAATGGTTTTTAACATAGGCACAAGGCCAACAATTACTGGTACTTTATTTTATCGACCTTGGAAGGATGAAAGGCAAAGTTGACCTCGGTGTGATTTGAACTCAGAGCGTAGTGAGCCAGAACGAATACTGCAAGGCATTATATCCGACGCGCTAACGACTATGTTTCTACGAGGGCAGTGGATGAGAAAACATTATATATAGAGGCTGCAAACAGTGAGGGGGTTCACATTGAAATCGAATGAGTGAGTGAACCTTGTTAAAGTGAATTTATACCTAGTATACAACATCGATTATTGCCCTTTGATGGAAATGAAATATAGGGTGATTCTAGAAACCACACACATACTGGATTACTCTGACTACCAAGAGTAAGTGCCCTCTTCCAGCTGTCATTCTCCGACTGGAAGAGGGCTGTGAGCGCTTAACAACATTCAAAATACCAGACGCCCATGTTTGGTTTTTGCTTGGCCAAAGGCTGCATCCACATCCATGAGATGAGCTGTGGAAAACTGTGCATGTCAAATGGGGACCAAATCTACTCACTGTACAGGAATCTCTCGGGCACAGCGCATGCGTGAGAATCATCAGCCACTACATAGCGAGCCATCTGCTCGTAAGTTGCTGGTAGCAGATGGACCACCTGACTAGCGGAAGGCATCGCTTTCGCAAAAATTGAAAGAACAAGCGCTCCAATCTGATTAAATGAAATTGGGGCATGGTGTGACGTTCAATCGGTAATATATAAAGGAGGCTATGTTAACGTTCGCCACCTTTACATGGCCTTTCGTGGATAGCTATCTCTGAGCCCAATTCTATGTGAGTCTGGCCATCCTGCACGTAACCCCGTCCTATGTCCTATCCACCTGGAGTTCCTAACCGAAACAGACACAGAGCAACTTAATCTGTGACGAGTGACGAGCACTGAACATAATTAATATAGAGTTAATTTATATAGTTTTCAAAGAATTATAGAACCTGTGTCAAACCATCTTACTGTCAGTTTCAAGAATACACAATGCGGTTGAATATTTATCACCAAATACAAGTTGAGAATTCACCCCATGTCTTCAACTAAACGATGTTTTGGGCACAACATGTAGTAACACTTACTTCCGTTTTTTGTACTCTGATTATCTTAGGAAAATACATTTTTATAAAACCCTTAATTTACGTTTAAGAGGAGATCACTTTTGAATAAAGTAAATGCGTTAAGCTTTTGATAATGGACCTGTTGACATGTAGTGAAATTAAAATGAGTTCAACAAAGTGTCGCTGACATCGTTATAGTAAGGGGCTACTCTATCAAAGATTTATTTACTAGAGGACAGATTAGAGATCCTTCTACTTTTAACTAGGTTTTCTGCTGAGAAAAGACTGATCCTGAAACGTTTCCTTCAACCAGCGATATATTTACATGCAAAATTTAGGTCTCATTTTGATTTCACTACAGGTGAACAAAATCAATTTCACAGAATTTAACTTTTTTAGTTTATTAGCAAGTGATTCTCGTTTAGCTATAATATATGGATAACAAATAAGGAAAAATGTTTTCCTCACAAGACGCCCAGAATACACCAAACGGAAGAAAGGGCTACATCCTTTTGTATCCAAAACACATTTCATAGTTGAGGACTACAGATGGTGAGTTGTGAACCAGTGTCTGAAGACAGATGCCCAATCAGTTTGAGTATTCTTGCAACTAATAGTAAGATGGGATGAACAAAGCATACTGGATCGAACTTGAATTATTAACTTAACTCTGCGTCACTCTCACCAGTTTCTCATAATTTATATTATATTTAGGTTCGCTGGTGAGGCCAAGGGTTGAAATCCGAAGACGCTGTATAGTTTGTAATCCTTCTTATGGAACGAAGGAAATTTAATAAATAAGAAATATTTAAAAGCTTGGCCGTTGAAATAAATTTAAACACTGGAATTATTCCAAATTGGACGTAACAAAGGATTTGTAAACATGAAGTTAAGATAATATCGAATTGATTTCAGCTTTCTATTAGCAACAATATTATTGTAATGTCCCTTAAAACCTTAGGTGGATTAAAATATTCAATGAAATACCTATTTGAAGATGCTCCTTTGCCGACAATCTATATTTAAACTAATTCAGTTAAGAACTTTCTGTAATTTTGCTGTCACATTTCAGATTTAAAATTATGCCAAAATTGGCTTAAGTACTCATCCCTGCACAATTCAGATGTTTCATACTAATTTCCACCTACGATACGTAGTTAAATGTATGGATATTTCCTGAGATGTTTATGAGACGAATCTGGCACCTATATGATTTTGTAGAATTTCATGGCGTTCTCCATACAAGTATTTGTTTTGAGCATTGTTTACCATTTATACAATCAAAGTGAGGCGTTATGAAGACAGAATGTTTCTACATAGAGAATGATCGACTGTATTTATCGTATCACCGCAGTCGACTTACCTGTATATAAACAGTACGATACACAGCGGCCTTATTGTCTATTTGAAGAGGCCTTTGAAATGTTGCGGTGTTAATATCATGTTCCGCTATTTGCTTTGTAAATGTATGGGGAATCTACAGCGTTGCATCATTCAGCTGTAGGCATTGCTATTTATCTAGTGAATTCTAGATTCTTTTAGGTAATTCTAGATTTTTTTAGCCAAGATTAGTTTAGATAAAGTCGATGCTAACACAGTGTGGTGAGCTGAGAAAAGTTAATTATAATTAGGCTATTGGTGAGGAGAAAGCATCATTAGCTTAATGACCTGTTCTGGAAAAAAAGATGGGCGAGACAATCCATAAAACTTTATTAATTAAAATTAATTAACAATAGCATGTGACCAATGCACTGTGGAGTGAGTTTGAACTTGGCCGTACGGTGACAACTTCGGACTGGTTTCGGGAATATTAGACCTCGTCAGTGAAGTATAGTATTTACTAGTACTGCCAAAACATATCTGACTTAAGAGATATATAGACTCCGGATCAATAAGGTAATGGTATATTATTTCTGCTCACTACGGCAGTAATTTGAATTAATAAAATTTCTTGGCTCATAAAAATAAATATGTTATTACCAACCTTACCTTTCTGTTTTCAAGCAGAGTGTGTGTCTGTGTATTTTCCAAATTCATATTTCATGATATCGCGACACACATCGTTATTTTGTCACAAAAAAAACATCTATATATCTCAGAAATCATCTTTTCCAGTCGGTAGTTCTAAACAATATACTTCACAGACGAGGTCTAATAAGATCGAAACATATCTGCAGTTGTCACCTTACTGACAAGATTAGACTCATTTCCACTGTATTTCCAACATTCTTCTTTTTAAATAATTTTAATTAATTAAATTGTCGGGGTTGTCAACTTTGACTTTCATGACTAGAATTGATCATTAAGCTAATGATTTTTTCTCCTCACCACGGATGTAATTTAATTAATCAACTTTTCTTGTCTCGTTAATCTAAGTATGTTAGCACCAACATCACCACTTGCTTTCTATGTAGATTGTGTATCGCTGTAATTTTCACTAACCTTTATTGTCTAGTTTATTCAAGGCATAAATGATGTAAGCACTGCCTGATAGTAAACCCTATCAATTTTGCAATACTGCTACTGCTTAGAGTAGCCAGTTGGCCATACTACGAACCACTCATATTCAGATATATAGAGCGGATCAATGTTGAAAACTCAATGTCTTTTACCGTCAACATCACTAATTACTGGTGAATAGATAGAATCCGTCAACATCTTAGTTTGTAATAAAGTGTCTCATCAAATCAACCATCAGTAGAACAACTTGGCTTAGATGTGTATCATGAGGTATATAGATGAATGTGTTCTGGCTGCTTTGACTTTAGAAATGTTAAATATAAATACCCATAACATTCATACATTTCCTTCCCCAAAGATAAGAGGAATCAAGACATGTTAGGGAACCTGATTCTCCGAGAAGGTATATTTAATCACGCACAAATTGTACACAAAAACAACATTAACAAAATTGCATCATCATTGACAATTTGAACCAATGATATCTTTACCTTCTAACAAACACTCTTCACACACATGCATACACACACACACACAAACATACACACGCACATCACACGTACAGTAGAAATATTCTATTTTATTGGAGACACGTTCAAATTATTCTCAGCAAACTATTTATTAAACATATAGAATGTAGGGAGGATTATGTGATGTATTGGGTAAAGATCCATTTAGAATATTCAACAATTGATTCGTAAAATAATTAAACACGCCTATGTAAAGAGGAAAACCTGAACAAAACTAAAAACAAGAAGTAAATAAGAATCTCGCTAAGCATTTAGTACATTTACAAATGATAGGGTGATCGAATACAACAATGGCCAGAGGTGATAAATTATCTGTAATATTCCTATCACAAACAGAAAGGCTTTTAGCTTATTTTCCTCTTGAGTACTCTATCATCGTTTATTCCTTTCACCACAACTAATGAATAACCTCTGTTATATTGTTAGCAACAAGATTAACGGCATCTCCAATAATAAAACTACGATCAATATGTAATAACAGCGCTTTAAAAGCAACAACAACCTTACAAAAAATTACAAACACAGAAAATGACGTCACACCCACAACCATCACTGTCATCCCTACACCATTTCCAGATAACGCCATTATGCGGTAAACAATAACGTCAGGAAAATAACAACAGACAAAGATTAAAAAAATTATTTATCCACTTTAGAATCAACGCTATCTAATCTAAATATTATACCGTTTATAGGAGGTATTTTCATTTCACAAATGTTTCGAGCGAATGTATTGTGTTTCTTTTTCTCAAGGGACCCATTATTTGCTGGCGCAATCTAATTCTCGTTTACATTTAAATAGATAAGGCAATTAATATTTGTTTCCTGGTTTTCCTCCTTTGTTAAGAGTACGAACATTTCGACATTGTGTATTGGAAGGTGTACTGTAGCATATCCTTGGATTTCACAAGAGATGAGAGGAATCACACACATGTTGAAGACGCTTTTAACACCTTAATTACCATTTCTCAGTATAAGATAACATTGTCTATGGTAAACATTGCTGAGAAAACTCAAGTGGCATCCCTTGTGGTAGAATCAAATAACTACAAAGGGATATGTATTCGCAGACAAATATCTCGAAACACAATATCTTTGCACTGTTTACACTCTGTTAAATGTTTGATATTTAAAGAAAACAACAACTGTCTGTGTTTCGTATTAATATATTTGTCTAACACTTCCTATCCTTTAGATACATTTGGAAAATCAAATATATGCTTTGATATTTAAACGTTTACAGTCGTATTCGGAAATTATTATTCATGTAGATAAAGCTTCTACAGGATTTTCGAGGACGAAATCAGTGATGTGGTTTCAGAAACTATCTTCGGGTTACTGAAAGGATTTGTACTCAGCACTAATAGCTAACAAAATAATCGTTTTATATGTATTCCCCATGCAGAGTTAAGCAGTGACCAAAAATGTATGTTATATGCCTTAAGATTTCTGTAGTTTGGCCACATACATTGGAGAGCAATAGTAAGGAGTGACGAAAAAGTAAACTTTCAAAAGGTATACCATCAATCTTACAGCTAGTACCATTGAAACTCACGGCAAAATAACAATTATCAATATACCCTTCACAGTATTTAAATTTTAGCGTCTTCATCTCTTTAACCAAAGTGTATTGTATCTTAATTTTTGAGTGATTATGTATTTTCTAGCCATATGCTAAACATTTTTTTAGTTGGGATTCTTTCATAAATACGCCAGTATGCATGGAGAAAAGTATACTTTCTTGATGAAGTGGGTATGAGAATGAAAGGTTTCTGGAGTTGTCCCTTGTACTTCGTAGAAAAATGTATATTACTCATTGATTAATAATGTTCTGTCCTCAACGCAAACGTATTTCTTGTTAGTTTGTTGATACACTATGCTTTAAATATGTTAACACTATCTTACTGAGCATAAAGTTAACCTAATGTGTCTAGTGATTTCAGCATAGAAGTATTAATTGATTCTAATAACAAAGATGGTGGCAGTGTTGTGATTACTGCTGAAGTCACTAACTAACGATGTTGAAGTTAAGAAAGATGATACTTGTAATTATCACTTTGATGATGATGATGATGATGATGATGATGATGATGATGATGATGATGATGATGATGATGATGATGATGATGATGATGATAGTGAGTATGATCGTTAATCAGCTGCTACTATGCTGCTGCTGATGACGATGATAGGAGATGAATGAGGAGGAGGAGGAGGAGGGGGAGGAGGAAGAGAAAATAATGACGAATATTTTGCTACAAATCGTTTTACAATTTGATTATTTGAGTCGAGACTGCAATCACAACAATTGTATTAGTGTTTTTAGTTGTTATTGTTCTCGTTGTTTAACCCCAGATCCGATTGGGTCCGACCCGCCAACCAGAATTATCTGGCCCGCAGATGAAATTACGGTATCTACTCGGTGTTTAGAATAAAATGCTGGCTGATTTCACGTACGATATTTGCTAACTAGTGATTGAAATAATTGAAATATTTCACTATAACCTAAATACTGTTTCTATTACAATTTTCCATATGGTCTGCTTCTAATGGAATATTCATATTATTTACCTTTAAATTTAACCAATATTTCAATATTCCGTACTGTACAAGATCAATCCAGAACATTCCAGAACACTCTAGAGTTACATCACTATCTTATTTAAGGGAAGGCACTTGGAGTCTAAGACAGTCAATTTCAGACAACTGTTAGTACATACGTGTTCTCAAATAACTCTAAACAAGTAACGTATTCTTTATTGAGATACAATGCGATGACATATTAACATCCAAATTTCATGCAGAGATTGTTCTATAAAAAACACCTTCTTGAACCCGGGCATTTATCACAACTTGACAGATCATGCAAAACAAATGACATCGATGTTCGGCAGTACTTATATGTGGGAGCAATTATTTAAAAAAATGAAATACATGAAAAGCAAGTTAAGAACACGAATTAATGGTTGCTATTTGGAAAGCATTGTGCTTCTGACTTCATATAGCCTGTCATCTTGCATTAACAAACTTTCGAGCACCGCACAGCATCAAGAAGTATCAAATTAATTGCTTCCATCGTTACGACATAAATGCCAACTTAACATAAAGTTTATCCATATTTCCATGTTTTATTATTATTTCTTTTATTTATCAGTAATAAAATATAATATTTCAATAAATAAATGTTGCCCGCCATCACCTCACATACTTTGCTGCAGGCCCGTGAGCGGAAAAAGGCTGCTAACATATGATCTAGACCTATGATAAAAGAGTTGCGACTTTCACTGTTGATTTAGGCATAGCGGATCTAGGGCTACAGTACCCAATTTGTTCTGCCATTTATAAGACGGAATCGAATGAATATAAGGAAATGTGGCTGCTATTTCTAGTAGATAGGGCGACCACGTAGTGGCTCTCTTTTAGTGGATATAGAAGATGCTTAAAAATACTATATTTTGAAGTAGGGACATTACAAGCAAATATAAAGGATTTTAGATACGAACAAAAGTCGTGTATAACAACAAATTTAGTGGGAGAATGTATATGACGGATTGATTTGAATTCGCTTCGTTCAATATAAAGCTATTACTTAAGGTAATGTCTTCCGAAGTAATGAAAAGTGAATTCATCCACTGCGGGATTTAATGGGATAAAACTAAACACCTGTAGTGATTTAGTTTGACACTATAGTATTTTTACTGACCGATGGCAACCTGTTCAAACTGAGGGTGCTACAGTCCCACTCTACGACACTGGAGTAACTCATCCGGGAGCTACTCTTATTTACCAGAGGCTGCCGTGCTGTTCGAACTGGAAGTCAGCTTAAAGAAAACAGGAGTTCTCTAATATCCCAAACCTCAAGAAGATTACCACCGTCCCTTCCCCACCATCAGCTAAAGAGCTCAGTTACCTGGTGGCGTCATCTCGACTGTTCTGGATTCGTTGTCATGGTTTTTCCTTTGTCTCTTTTTGCCTTAAAGACAAGCCGTATGTGCATTCTGGAAGGGGAACACACACTAGGGAATGGTGTTTCGCCAGACCTCGCAATCAGAGGTTATAATAGTTCCCTGGGTTGATCACTATTACTTGCCTCAATGGATTTATTCGGAGAGTCCTTGTACATCTTCTTAGGTGCACATGTTTCACTGTGGCCAGTGGAGAGGCCACCATATAGCAAAATCTTGAACAGATGATAATTCCCCATCCTGGAACCGTGGGTTACTTACCGTCACCACCTAATGATGCTTTGGGCGCTTCCAACAGCATTACCTCCGCACCATTCGCATTACCAATGGAGTGACTACGTTACCAATATTGAAGCCTGTGAACAGGAACAGATCACCAGCATCGAAGCAATGCTGTTAAAGATGCAACTGCGCTGGGCAAGGCACGTTTCCATGATGGAGGATTATCACCTGTTTAAGAGTATGCTCTATGGTGGACTCTCCATTGGCCAGAGTGAATTAGGTGCACCGAAGACAATGTACAAGGATTCTCCGAAGAAATCCCTTTGGGCACGTCATAGTGATAATCCAAGGTATCTACTATAACCTCTGATTGCGAGGTCTGTTGAATCACCATTCCATAGTCTGTCGCCTTCCAGAATGCAGATAGGGCTAGTCTTGGGGCCAAAAAGGGAAAGAGGAAGAACCGTGACAGAGCAACACCGAATCTAGAACAGAAATTCCCTTGCAACCTGCAATAGACGTGGTCGGCTTCTTCCTAATTCGTCATCCGAGAAGTCAAACCATGATGACATGATAGTGTTTTGACTGCTCCACAACCCTTGTAACCAACAAAGAATGCAGACTTCGTTTGAGTAGATTCAAACATTCATTTATTTTATAACGGAAATAAATCAACAATATCGTCGTTTGTTACAAGTTTCCAATGGGTAAAACATAGGTCCACTGCATTTCTGACGGTGAGAGTGAGAAGAGAACGCCTGTAATTCGATGTACTTCGTACGAAGAGCCCCGGGTTTACCGATGTTTACATCCTTCACCGGTATACAGCAAAAAGCAAGAAAGTGCATACTCCCCCCTCTATCTCTCTCATACATACACAAACACACACAGATACATAGATTAGTTAAAATTGTTTAAAAGCCAATACAATGCACATTTGAAATAGAAAAGTGAAAACAGAAGTAAGGATGACAGAACCACAGTTTACCATTGACCTTGTATTTTAATATTTCGGGTTAAAGTGGAGGATGTCATCGAACCTTCCTTTGATGTATATTGGCATGCTGGCGTTTGTCGAAAGATGGTGGGTGGCCGTTGTTTAATAGAACCTTTTGGAATCGCTTGGTGTCATTGAACAACCAGTTTGGTGCTATTTAACGATGGCTATTCACCATTTTTCGCCAAATGCCAGTTGGCCAATATACATCAAAGGAAGTTTCATACTTCCAGAGATGGCATGTGCTTCCTGAGACTGCCATATTTCGATGATAGAACCACTGCTGCAAGCCATCGGGCTATCCGTCGAGAGATACTGAACATACAGATGGTGCGCTCCGGTCACACCTTGAGGAAATTTATGTCTGGAAATCGTCCAACAGACAGCAACGATGGTTGCACACCGGTCAATGGCCCCACCAACAATGCGGATATGTGCTCTAGGGCCTCCGTAGTTTACCAAATGGTCTGCGATATATATGGCGGTTCCTACATTGTAAGCTCCAACCGAAAACTGCATATCCGCATCAAGGAACACGTGCAGACAAACACGTACGTCAAGAAACACCTGGAGAAATGCCCCACGCGGGACTTCACGGTCAGCATCAAGGCAACAGCGCGAGACATTGGTAACTTGAGGATCAAGGAGGCCACCATTATTAATAAACTGAACCCATCGATTAACAATAAACGAGAGTTGCACTTGGCAGAATGGTTATTATGACAATACCAGTCTGCGCATGTCACTTTCCACTCCTTCCACATAACTGAGCAAAATATACCAGCTTGACACCATCCTCCACTTTCTCCCGATGAAGGGGTATTAACCCCGAAATATTAAAATACAAGGTCAAGTGTAAACTGTTGCTCTGTCTACATTACTTCATTTTTCACTAGTTTATCTCGATTTTGCATCGGCTTTTAAACGATTTTAACTAATCTATCACATAATGCTTCATCCAAACTACACTAACTGAATATAT
>JAOPJM010522283.1:2500-10572 GCA_027124095.1 Muusoctopus leioderma
TATGTATGTATGTATGTATGCATTAATGTTACTTGGCCTGAAATTTATGAGCCCGAGTTCGTCTCATTAAATTTTGTTCATATAACATTATTATGAATAGCACAATTTATATAAGTCAACATTTGAAGATAGCTGTAACACAGCTATATTCCTTGAAAAATAGTGAAAAAATAAAAACTATTCATATTTTTAAGGTTATTCTTAACAGTTTGGGCCGAAACCTTTTAGACCGAGTGACGTTATTAAAAATGATGAACGATAGCTAGTTTGTTAGATTCACCGGCTAAATGATTTCGGCCCAACCAAACTTATTAACTTGTGTTCATATGATATTATGAACAACACATTTATTTAAGTCAACAGTTTAAGTTATAAAGTTGTAGCAAAGCTTAATACTGTGAAGATTACTGAATTAAAACCATTCAGGATTTATTTTTTATTTTTAATAGTCCGAAAGGATATTTTCAACCCGAGGTACACATTTGGGTCCAAGCAAGTATTACAAGTCAAGAATGTTTTGAGATATTTGTTGTTAGTTTGAAATAGATAGACGTGGCTGTTGAGGTACTCGGGCCGAGCCCGAGTAGCCCGAGTAGCCCGAATGCTGGAATCGCCACTGATATATATATATATATTTGTGGGCGCGTGTGTGTATGTGTGCGTTTGTGTGTATGTGTATGTGTGTAAGTGTATGCGTAAATGTGAATATATATCGGTGTGGTATGCCAGAATCAATGCGACAAAGAAGGAAATACAGCGTGGTGTTTGGTTTCGTCCTGGTAACGTTCCTTTCTACTAAGATCAGCTTTGCTTTTCTGTCTTTTGAGATCAGTAAGACAGGTAACACGGACGCATGACGCTGATATAAAAGAATTGATGTACTGGGTCAAATACACTCATTGGATGCAGCCTGACAGCAGTCCATTGAGTTCTTAATCTGTATATATTTGTTTACTGTCCCTTACTCTCTCAACTAGCTAGCAAAATTGCAATCACCTATAAACGGCCATCTCAGAAGTGACGTAGCCTCTATAGCGGCAAACAAGGGAACATATATCTACAAGCCCTTGTCACTCCAAGACTCCTTTTGCCATTTATTTACTGCTATCTCTAGAGCTTACCGAACTCTTTCAACCATAAACAACTATATTGAGGACATCTATATCTTTTCACCTCAATTCGGAAGTAAGTGTCCCCGGTGATTTCAATGTTTACAACAACTATTGGCACTCGAACTTCTCCCACGCTGTGTAGAAGCCAAATATTTTGCTATTCTAAACTCTCTGCAGTAGCTAGTATCATTACTCACAATTATACCAGATCGACACACAAACAGCCCAGACACCCATGAGCTTTTCATGAACTCGAAACCCAGCAGTCACCAAGCTATAACCGTCTCTGCAACTAACGAATTGTTCGATCCCTTTGAAATGGAGGCTATCGCACAAGACATTACCAATCACATGGCACTTCAAGTCAGCTAACTGGTCGAAAGTCAACCAGTTTTACACTAAAAACCCAATACTGTATTCCCAGATCCTCTGGAATTCGTCTGGAATTTTCCTATCCACGTTTTTCCTGTAGGCGTCGACTTACAGACATTCAAGCTGAACATAAAATGTATTGATCTTACAAGTCTTGGCTGTCTTGCAAAGATCATGTACACACTCCCTCTTCTAGACGAAGTCATAATAAAATGGCCTTACGAGAGAGTGCTTATTTTGGAATATATACGTAGACAGAGAATATATTGCATCTAATTCTATGTAGGTGATATGTTTATAGTTTCTAATAATTAAAAGACAATCAGAGATTTTTGGTGTTGATTATCTCTTTTGCCTGTTCAATTTTTAAACATTTAACGTATATTTTAATATAATAAATATCCGTTAATATTTATGTATTAGTTAAGGTTAAGCGATAGTGATAGAGGGTGCATTTGAATTACAGACGGATGTGTTCAATATTGCAATACCTTTGATGAGATCTTATTGCTATTACAATGACGTCATATATTTACAAGTCTCATTCATGAAATAGTATATTCTTTGTAAAGTAACATTGTAAGTATAACAAATGAAAATATGGGTACGTTGGAAGTATTGCTTCTTAGTAAGGAATTGTTTCTCAACGATGTTTTGTATGTGCATCAAATAGCTGTTAAGTTGGTTCGTTTAATCTAAACTTGAATGAAATATATATTTCTTAAATGAAGGTAATAAGTTCTATTACATTTTAAAATTAGAATATTAATTAAATTTAGATATTTATGGGCAAATAATAGTGCACCTAATGAGTGCATTATTATTAAATGATATTGAAAAGGATCCCGTGTACGTTATTGGTGACTTATTAAACTGACAACATCAGACTAGAACATTCGTATTGATCAATAAGAGAGGAACGCGTAAAAGTTGGCATATAAAGCAACTTCCTGCAATACACCAGCAACGTATGAAGATTAATCGAATTGTAAATGCCACGGTAGAACAATTCTTGTGTGGGTATGCTCACAAAAGAAAAGAAGTGAAGTTATTTAAAATATGCGTTGCTATCCATGTTAAAGAAAATGCTTCCTTTCTTGATTCATGGAAGACATTTAAATAAAAGAACAAATTTTGATAGATTATAAATAAATATATAAATAAATAAATACTAATATATTGTAAACACGTCAAACACAAACTCATTATTGATACAAAAAGAGAGCAGAAGCTCATAGCTAATATTTGTTATGAGTTTACAAAAGGCGGAATATTGTCGAAGGAATTTTTTATAATTTAAAATGCGCTGTTTTATACCAAGAAAATGTCGATGGCTTTAATCCAATAAAAGTTTTAGTAAAAGAAACAAATTTTTCGGAAATAGAAAATATAATTGTATCTATCAAAACAAGAATTATTCCTTTTTAATTTGTCGAAGAAGTATTTTAGTATACTGAGAATCTTATTAGAATAGAAAGATATTTAAAATATATTACTAAATTTTGTATAATTTCCAGCAAATTTAAAGAGAATGTTATTGATACAAACCATCAAAATCTAAAATAAGAGAATAGTGTATATATGGAATAAAATTGCATCCGATATATGAAGGTAAATTGCAAAACATAAACAAATAAACAGACAAATAAATAAAATAAAATAAATAAAATATAATGAAATAAATAAATAATTTAAATTACAATGAAATGCATAAACTATTTGAAAATGAGTAATGATTTACGGACTACGCATTACTGTAAACTTTGGCGGGAGCAGTAGAAAGTAATTTCGGTAAAGTTCCGATTTTACAGAGTATAAATCTTAAAATCCTGTGATTTATTTGTAGTGTTGTTAGTAAAACACCTAGTTTTATACTTTCCTTTTAAACAATCCAATCGCTAAAATAAATATCAGTCATACACTTGGGTTGATTTAATCGACTAATCTGTATCAGATTCAATAAATCAATATTTTTATTTAATGTCGTGAAATTTGATTTTCAAATGAATTCCAAAATCGAATTTCCACTTAAAATTTGAACTGCTATTTACTTCATTGAGGTCGCTAGGTAAAGTATGAATGTCCCAACTTCCCATTTACAACTCCTATATTTCAACGTTTACGCCTACATTCAGATAATTAATCAATATGTAATAAATCTAAATATCAGCTCTATATGTTGCAGTTCAGTGTATTTCTCTTTTGGAAACTAAAATAACAACTCATTCAAGTCTTTTGATTGCCAGATATCTCATTTAAGAAAACTTAATATGAATTGTCTTGTTTCCTCTTCGGCTGAATAAACTCTTTCTCTCTAGATTTGTGTATGTGTGTTTGTATCTCACAATCTGTGTCATATTTCTTTTAGATTTATAGTTATACATCACAGCAATACCTGAATATCACTGAACACAAAGCATCTTTTGTTTTAATTCCCTGTTGTGCTATTTTCTCCAAATGGCAAAAAACCGTCTGTGATGCTTTATTAAACATATTTTATAGTTCCCCTGTGTAATCACTGCGTTTCCTTTTTTTCTTTATTGCAGCCACTTAAGGAAATTTTCGAGTAATGTTATCTGCTTTATGGTTCTCTTTCATTTCTGTTTCTACGTCTTTTGAAATATTCTATCGGTATGAAATATAGTATGAAGGTCTCTTTGATTTCAACATATTCCATTTAATACCAATAATATCAAATCATTTAATTATTCTTTCTTTCAAAAATACTTTTTGTAATGAAGAGTACTTTTTCGAACAGATTGTATTGATCAATCCTCGTATAATTATTGCATACAAAATAGATGGTGTAGAAGTGCGTAGTGAAGAATGCACTGGAATACGGATTACCTAATCACTATTTCAATTCCTTATTGACACATATGTCAACTTCAATCTTCTGTTTTTCTTGAGATTATATTTAATTGCGGTTTCATTTTTTAGTATGTTTATGGTTTCTGTCTCGAGAAAGATACTGGGGCATTAACCTTCGCGATCACTTCAACAGAGTTAAATTAATGCGGTTGATGTCCAGCTTGAATAGCTGCAATTCAACGCGGATGCCTCCTCGCAGTCACTCGACCTGTTAGAAATAACAGCCAAATTTCTTTCAAATCATACCGGCTTAAGAAAGGAAGAACGTATTGGATAATGTAGTTTTATAATATGCATGAGCAATCAAACTATATGGTCATCGTTGGAATGCCTTTGATCATCGGTTTGATTAATCAGAGATGCGTTTAGGTTAAATGAAACAACAATCTCAGTCAGAAGGGAATCACTGCGAGTGCATGTTCTTGAAAGGAGGGCCGAGTAGAGGAGACACATAAGCTGTGAGCAAAGTAGGAGAGACGGGTCGGCTTGGGTGAATGTGGTACATAACACCTCTCTCTCTCTCTCTTTCTCTCTCTCTCTCTCTCTCTCTATCTCTATCTCTCTCTCTCTCTCTCTCTGAGGAGGAGGAGCAGAGACCGTTATAGCAGTGGTAGAAGAGCGAGGGGGGCAGCAAATCTGCGGCCTAGAGGGTGGAGTTTTAATCACTCGGATGTTTTCTCTGTAGATGTAGTCCAGGATTATTTTGTGTGTGGCAATATTCCATTGTAGGTCTCATTAGAGCTTTCTAAAGAGTCAGCAGCTACTCGGGGCTTACGTATTCTCTGGCTCAAAAGATGATGTATAGGCTTTAGGACTCAATTTTTGCTCTGTTATGACTGTCAGATCGTTAGAAAGAGATAACCAGTGATTGTGAGGCATAGCATTTGAAGGGACGTTGAAGGTTTTAGTTGCATATTATCTAGGAATAGAGAAGGTGTTGTGGACGACTGTTTCCTTGATAATTGTATTGATTGTGTTTTTGTGCTGCTGAAGAAAACCAGATTATCACGTCTCCATTATAGGATGTTTAAGATATCTCTGTTTATGGAGGTGGTGCAGGTTTGACATTAGGTGTTTAGGTTTCGTGAGGATGACACGTGCGTGCGGATTGTTAGGGAGGAGTGATATCGTCTCCATAGGAATGCACTTTGTTGGAAGGCACATCAAATACGTCATTAATGTACCGGATGAAAAATGTTGGTGACAAAACCGAGCATTGGAGTACACTAGAGTTGATGTTGTATGGTTTGGAGAAAGCTCCGTCTGTTCAGGCTGCGATGATACACATTGAAAGGAAGCTTCCGTCTAACAGACTAGAATAAGATGGAGCCCCTACACAGAGAGGATATGTTCATGCCACACATTGTTAAATATGTTGCTGAGAAATGAGAGAGACAGAAACTGTCGGAGGTGGTTCTTATCAACTATTCACATCACTTTTGAGATGCTGGAAGGGAAAGCATTAGGTAGATATTTGGCGGGTAATAGTGGTTTTCTGTTTTGGGAATGGTCATAATGTAGTATGTTTCTAATGCTCCGGATATATTCTTGGGGAGAGAGAGAGTGAGAGAGTGAGAGTGAGAGTGAGAGAGAGAGACAGAGAGAAGAGGGGAGAGATGGCATGAGAGTGAGAGAGGTGGAGAAGCGTGAGACAGGGAGACTGAAGAGTTTCCATAGGAATGGGCTTTGTTGGAAGGCTCATCAAATAGGTCATTAATGTACTGGATGAATAGTTTTGGTGACAAAACCATGCCTTGGAGTACACTAGAGTTGTTGTATGGTTTAGAGAAATCTCAGTCTGTTCAGACTGCGATGGTACAGATTGAAGAGTTTTGTGAGGATTGGAATGATCTCTTCCACCGCTCAATGTTGGAGGGTGATGGAAGGGACATTGTCACGGCCGGTAGTCATGTTGCTTTGAAGTTACTGCGGTGTTTTCACACTTGGCATGAAAGTGTATGTGGTGGTAAAACTGGTGAAGGGAAGGAACAATATTCGTGGCGTTTTGATGAGTGCCTCTGATGTGGAGTTAGGAAGAACGCTAGCAGCATATTTCGAAGA
The DNA here is from genome assembly GCA_027124095.1 of Muusoctopus leioderma. NCBI lineage: Eukaryota > Metazoa > Mollusca > Cephalopoda > Octopoda > Octopodidae > Muusoctopus > Muusoctopus leioderma. The sequence continues at coordinate 8,917 of JAOPJM010522283.1, forward strand.
TTAATCCATGCAAGTTCTGCTTACAGAGCCATTATAGTTGAGGAGTATTGGGTTGGATGATTCCGTAAAATTGATAGCGATCATTTTGGCCAAAGAACCAGAAGGATCGGCTGTAATTTGTGAGACAGAAGTCTTGCGGGCTATGTGATACACGAACGTGACTTTTGCATTATGGAGGGTAGTCTTGTATTAATTGTGATAGTGGATACACGCGACGCAGTTGGTAGAAGTGGTGATGTTTTTTTTCCCAGGCGATGAAGGCAGTGTCGTTTGTATGTACTGCTGCAGTATATGAAGGTAAGGTATGGAGGATGTATGAAATATGGAAAGGCATATTTCAGAGGATGATCTTGGTTACTCCAATATTCTTAGCTGTCCTGGCGTGAAGCACATTTACTGCTAGAGATGAGAAGATGGAGAACTGGTCTACGAATATTGCATTGGTTTAGAGTCAAGACTTCGGTCTTAGTGTTGACACTAAAATTGGCAAATGGCGCAATTTGACAATTTTAGTGTCAACTCTAAGACTCTGTTGAATAATTGTTGGTTCATATGCACTTAGCATATGCAGCTACCATGAAACGTTAGATACCGAAGTGTTGACTCTAAACCAATTAAAGTATATATATATATATATACATACATATATATATATATATATATCATTGCTATGAAATTTAGATTATATATACAATATAAAATATATTCTTACATCTTCTTATAGCACCACCTGACCCTTTGGTACCTGTAGCAAAATCCACTTTGCTGCAAACATTCGAGCCAGGTTCTTGGTGTCAGGATAACGTCCTCCCACGTGTAAGGAAGGCCATGAAAAGGATTTATGTGTGAACACAAAACAAAGAAAGCAAGACGTCGTGAACCTGCTTCTAAATGCACTGTATGTTACTAGGATGTTACTAGGATGTTACAGAACTGCATGAGGACGATTTATAAACTTAAATTACAAAATCTGTGTTTTCATTCCAAATATGATATTCCAGATCTAAAAAGCTTGGTAAAAATTATTGAATGCTTTCAGTTGGTTTATAGTACAGATGGTTATCTTCTGAATAAAGGGCAAGCACATCAAACATAGTGTATGGCCACTTCTCCACTACATAACTGATAAATAAGAACAACACAAGGTATTGCATTATATGCATGGTTAAACGAGAAAGTAAAGATGTTTTAGTAAATCAATATGATATGAACATCTAACCCTATGATATTTAAATCAACTGAAATTTCAATTCTGGTACTATAATATTTGATGTAATTAATAATTGCTGTGTACACATTGTGAAACTGTATACGCACCTAGAGGAGGACACATCAGATGAACATATCCACTTATAATATGAAGGCTGCAACACTCACTACTTTGAGCTGCTTGCGTAAATAGGGAAAGAAAGCCATAGTAGCCGTAACCCAATATACATTTTAACATGAATTGAAATCAACAGTATCAAATCATCGCGTTTAATATATATGTGGTTTCATACAATTTTACGACAAAAATTGGCTTCTAATGTACAATTTAGTTGGAATGTATATATATATATATATATATATATATATATCGAAAAATATATTGCAGTCTCCATCAGACGCTGAAAAGACCAGCGATGAGCCTGCAACTTGTTCTGGGAGGCGTGG
>JAOPJM010522292.1:0-10571 GCA_027124095.1 Muusoctopus leioderma
AAATATATATGTATATATATATATATATTTACATATATATATATTACACATTTCAAGGTGTTGTTTTTAGAGCTAACTGTTGTTGTTGTTATTGTTGTTGTTATCCTTGACATTGACACTGCTGGGGACATCATTATTGTTATTGCTATTTGCAGTTGTTTCTGTTGTTGTTGTTGTTGTTGTTGTTGTTATTCTTCTTTTTCTTCTTCTTACTGTTGAAGTTGTCGCTTTTTTGTTCTTCTGTCCCATTTTTTTTGCTTCTAAAACTTTGTTGTTCATGTTATTGTTGTAGTCATCATTTCTTGTTCGGTTGCTGTCGCCTTCCTTACCCTGATCTCTTCTTTCCTTGTTTTTTTTTATTTATTTATTTAATTTTTTATTCTTTTTTAAACTTTGTCAGCCTGTCATTCATTGCTATTGTTGTTATTGTTGTTGTTGTTGTTGTTGCTATTGTAGTTCCCGTTAATCGTCGTGGTGGTCGTCGTTATTGTCAGTTAAACATTGTCGTTATTGCTGTTGTTGCTGTTGTTGTTGTTGTTGTTGTTGTTGTTATTTCAGTTGTTCTTATGGTTGTTTGTAGCTGTAACATGAAATTGTTGTTGTTGCTGTTGTTGTTATTGCAGCTAGACTGTCATTGTCAACATGATAGCAATATTTCTTCTATATTATATTTTTTTCTTTGTGTTTATGTCTATGTTTTATATTTATTTATCTATTTATTTATTTATTGATGTATTTATTTTATGTGTCACCCTCGAAATTGTTCCGCATTTGTTATTGTTGCTGTTGCAGTTATTGTTGTTGTTGGTGTTGTTGTTGGTGTTGATGTTGGTGTTGTTGTTGTTGTTTAACCCCATATCATCTCTGATCAAACAGACCTGTGATCAAGACGTTCCAGTCATGACCATCGCATCTTATGTTCAGACAATGTACTCAGAGTTACATAGTCAAACGTGTGCCCTCTTTATGTTTAAGATGGTCAGGTATGGTTTGAGGTGAGTTTGGTTGCTATTTCTAGCTGGACAGTTGACCGCATAGCGGCTCCCTCGCTGGCTCGTAGTTATTGTAGTTGTCAATGTTGTTGTTGATCTTAATTTAGTTGTTGCTGTTACTGTTACCGTAGTTGTAGTTGTTGTTGTTGTTGTTGCTGCTGTTGTTGCTGTTGTTGTTGTTGTTGTTGTTGTTGTTGTTGTTGCTGCTGTTGTTGCTGCTGTTGTTGTTGTTGTTGTTGTTGTTGTTGTTGTTGTTGTTGTTGTTGTTGTTGTTGTTGTTGTTGTTCATCCCGGTGTCAATAGAATATGAGCCAATAACATACTAGGGAGATCGATTCAATTGAATAAATACTATGGCCTTGTTCAATCGATTATTAATTAATACGTGGCCATGCAAGGTAAGGAATCTTTACTATTATGTTCATCATAATGCTAATATATAAACTATAAACACAGAGATGCAAGGCTACAGATTGCAGAGGAAGGAGAGAGAGAGAGAGGGAGAGAGAATAGTCCATTAAATCAATACTCACTACATGACAAGTACTTTATTTTATCGACCCAGGAAGGATGAAAGGCAAAGTCGACCTAAGCGGGATTTGAACTCAGGACATCACATACACATAAGGCCACACATTTAGGAAAGGTGTACAATTGACTTAATCAACCTTAGCACTTCTCTTTTCTTTCTTTTTTTACTAGGTCTGGAGGAAGGGGCAGTGCCCATGGTTTTCGCAGGCCCTCCGAGACCTGTGAGACGGGTACTGTTAACGTCCCGCTTAAACTATTGCAAGTCAACGACTGCAGGGAAGACATGCGCAAGGAGAGAATTCCAGCGGGACCGACCTTCTGGAGAGGAAGGACTGGGTGTAGTGGTTAGTGCGGTGCCTAGCAGAGAGGAGGAGAGACGAGTGAGTTGAGAGTGCCTGAGCGGAGGTGGCACGAGACCAGCCAGCTCCGAGGAGCAGAGACCATTGTAGTAGCAGTAGAAAAGGGCAAAGAAAGAGGAGACAGTAGGTCCGTGGGCCAAATGCTGGAGCGTGTCTGTGAGTGACTTCATGCCAATCAGTCGAGTCGAGTGATCTTTCTCTGGATATGGACTAGGATGTCTGTGTGAACAGCAGCAGCAGCGGCAGAAGCAGCAGCAGCAGCAGCAGCAGTAGTTCCGTCCCAGATGTGAGATCAGTGCTCCATAGTGGGTCTCAGTTGAGCTTTGTAGATCGTCAGTAATTGTTGGGGGCCTTAAGTATTTTCTGGTACTTTATTTGATCGACCCCAGAAGGATAAAAGGCAAAGATGACGCCGCCGTAATTTGAACTCTGAAATTAAACGGACGTAACTAAATACCACCAATTATTATAGTCCTCTCTCTCTCTCTCTCTCTCTCTCTCTCTCTCTCTCCTCTGTTTACCACTATCTCAATGGCTCCTTTCTATTTCTGTATTTTGGTTTATATACATTCATGTATATCATCATCATCATCATCACCACCACCACCACCACATCTTTGACAAGATGTGACATTCATTGTGTGGGAGTGTTTATGTCAGGGGGGGGGGGAGCCAAAATCTATAATCGATTGGATGTCAGGATAATACCTTGCTCCTGATTGCTCATTAGAGCAATCAGCTTAGATTTGCATAGTAAAAGAAAAGATATGTATATACCTACCTCGAGTAATCACATTGCCCCCATAAGGGCCAGTCCTTGGCTCTGTTCGATGGCGTTAAGTAAATGAGAGCTACATCTATCCCTGGATAGGACATAAGTCTATCGAAAGTAACATTCCCAAAGAATCTTGTCTCTATTCTCCGTAAGCTAGGTGAACAGTGACATTCACAATTAAATGTACTTCCCAATGGTACGTCTGCAGTGGATTGGAACTAAACTGACCAACGCCTAAAACAAATGTATGTTTTAGAAACCTTTCGGGGTTCGTCTGGTCAATTCTGTAACTAGTTACAATTCATTGAAATGATCTAGAACAGGCATGTCAAACACGCGGCCCGCGGGCCATATGCGGCCCTCTTCAAGCACTGATGTGGCCCATCGAATGTTGATTTAATAGCTAAATTATATAATATTGTTCTTCAATCGCGTATGTATAGTAGTTAATATTTTAATCCGGCCCCGCGCGAAAGCCGTAAATATTCGAAATCCGGCCCCGCCGGTGATTTGAGTTTGACACCCCCTGATCTAGAAGTACTTTACTTCTTTTCTAAAATTGTTGATTTACAATATTCTGATGGCAGCGACTTAATTAATAAAGCGGTAGCAACGAGTACCAGTCGCGTATTGAGATCAATATAATCAGCTGCAGGCCGTGTACACCATCTGCGTGTGGTTAATCCGGACGGTCATTCAGTTAGAGGTAGTTGTCGAACGAATGCACACCTACGGAGGTCTATGGGCATCGCATCCGAAAAGATACGCAACATAAGCGGTCGTTTGCATTATGTTATCGAAAAAAAAAGTTACAGTAATAAGTTACGTACCTTTACTGTGCGAGTTCAGATCCCGCCATGAATGACTTCGTCTTATGTTTCTCTAGGACTGAACTGATAAAACATTAGTTATATACAGTAATATACTGGTTCGAATAAATGGACCTTTATCTATCTCGTCCGCAAAAATGATTCGCGTGTCTAGTCAGAAGATATCAACATTCTGATTTTACGAGCCAACCAAGTAGTTTCTATGTGATCGCAAATAACAGCCAAATCTACCTCAAACCAAACCCTACCTTCTTAAAAAAGACTCATTGGATAATGCACTCTATTCCTGAAAAAAAAAACTTAGATGAGCTTGTTGTTATTGTTGTTGTATAACCCCAGGTCAGCCCTGATCGAGCAGTCCTATGACACGAAGGTAGTCAACTGAACGGCGTGACGCGACTCACGGGTCCATCTTCCCAGTTATACCATGTCTTCGACCAGCTGAGGACCATACTGCACACTCTGACATGCAGTGATGAATTGTATGCAGTGCAGCATAACAGTCTGGACATATTGCACTCTCTCTACAGTCCAGTTTATTTCTGTAGGCCTGTAGATTCTGGTATTGGCCACAGCAAAGGCGAGCAAGGTTGACTTGGTCAGAGCGCGATAGTTACTGTTCCTCTGCACTTATTGTTGGTGGTGTGGGGGCCAATGAGCCTATTGATGTGGCAGCTATTTCTCTGTGTATGTGTTCCTCATGCTTATCTGGGATGAATGCGAGAGATAGTGTTTTTTGGATATTATTGTAGTAGTGCTCTGGGGTGTTGTATATCTGTCTGGATGCTTGGGGGTGGTTTTTCATGTAGTGATATGGACTGTGGTGGTTGAAGCTTGCTGAGGGAACAAGCTGTACTCCTTGCATGTCCAGGTGGCCTTTCATCTTTAATATTTTTGTTTCGTTGTGGGTGTGGCCTGTATACAACTTGCTATGATGCAGAGTGTGCTGTTTTGTGTTCTTTATAGTTTATTGTCGTTCATTGAGGAGAGATTGGAGGCCCAGGTAGGACTGGCACAGTCCACGATGGATCTAAAGTGTTGTTTATACACCATTGTTGTCTTTTTCTGTTGTCCAAATGTGGTACCTCTAATTGTTCTAAGTATGTTTGTGCGTCGTTTTGCTTTCTTTACTGTGTCTTTTCTATGTGTGTGTTGGAATGTTGTGGAGAAGTTGTATGTAACAACTAGTATTTTTGCTTTCTGTACATGTGGTATGTTTATGTTGCTGAGTGTGTTGGTTGGTTGTATTTGATGTTTTTTGGTGTTGCTAGTAAGAAGGGAGACAGTAGATTTGGTAGGTACTACTTTAAGTCTGTTGTTGTGGATCCACGTTTCTAGGTAATTTAAACAGGGTTGGAGTATTTGTGCAGTAGTATCTGGAGATTAGTGGGAGGATTCGAGTGTGATATCATCTGCGTATGAGGTCGTCTGTATGCTTTGTGGAGGTGTGGGAAGGTCGTGTAGATATAAGTTGAAAAGAGTAGGTGGGAGAACGGATCCCTATCGTACACTATTCGAAAACTTGTAGGTTCTGGATGTGTTGTTCTTGTATACTACATACTACTGGCGGTCTGACAGGTTGTTTTCTAACCAGCATTTGTGTTTTTTTCTTAAGGTGGTGTTGACTATTTTTTGTATGAGTGGCTAGCGGGGTATAGAGTCAAAAGCATTGCTGATGTCGATGATAGGATATGTGTATGAGGTATTTTGTTGTTGAAGCCATCATGTATTTTCTGTGCTAGGTTTGTGAGCAGTGTAGTGGTTAAGTGAAGTGGTCTGAATCTGTGTTGTGATTTGGGGAGGGCATATGTGAATTAGTATTGTCAAGGATTAGCCTTTCGATAATTTTTGAGAGTGTGCATAGGATAGTAAGGGGTCTGTATGATATAATTCACTTGAGTTTTTGTTACGCTTTAAAATTGTTGTAACTTTGCCCAGCTTCCAGATTCTGGGAATTTGACAGTTTTTTGTACGAATAGTTGTAGATGTTGGTGAGTTAGTGATTCCTTCTGGCCCTAGGTGTTTTAGGTGTATGTTTATGATTTTGTCTGGCTCTGAGGCTTTTGAGTTTTTAGATTTCGCTGTTGCTTTTTAGGTGTCTGATGGAAAGAAGGAGTCAAATTGGTGGTTTAAGTGGAAGGTGTGTATTTTTTATTTTGTGATCTTATCTTATTTGTGTGGGTTTTGATGACTGATTTTCGAGAAATGACTGATATGGGCGTTTGTTTGGTGTTACAGTGTGGACGTATAATTTGAGGTTGTTATTGTGACATGGAGGTTTGGGGTGACTGTTGTTGTTGTTGATGTCATGGCTTGAATGTCTTAGATCATAGGTCTGCTCAACCAAGGACTGATTTAGGGTTAAATAACAACAACTAAGTCAATAAGACTTTTTTTGTTGTTACTGTTGTCACGTTGCTTTCCTTGTTATCCTTTATAGTTTGATAGTTTATTTCCTGGAAAATGGATTGCTGTTACCACTCTTGTTATTAATGAGGTCTACTGAGGTAGTAGTTGAAAATTTACTTTGGCATAGCGAATAGAAAGTTATCTCAGTTATGAACCTCTTCACACTTGTCATTTTCCTCTCAAACTTACAATATGACGGAGGATCACATGCCGAAACCGTTGAAAATCAGCTGGAAGTCAATCAAAGTCTAAATGTTTTAACAAAATATCAGAAAACTAATCGAAATATTTTTTTTAATCATCTAATAAAATTATCTGAATATAATTGTTAAAAAAATATTTTTTTTATTTTCTATTATTTTTGTTTTATTTTTGATGATCGGATTAGCAGAGGCGAACCAAATAGCTGAACTCCCAGCAAGCCGAGATCGGGACGTGGTTTCAGTCTAGTTGAAACTCTTTCCCTTTATTTACACTGCTAATGCTTTTTGGAAGGGCATGAACGTGACACTTCCCATTTCCACCCAGCCCAGACGAGCCAACGAGGGAAACTCCGTGTCCGCTTGACCTGCTAGTAATAGCAGCCCAATTTCCCTCAAATCATACTTTACCGTCTTAGAAAAGGAAGGAAACATCATACATACATTATGCCTAAATAAAAACATACGCAGGATGGTTACAGTTGGAACGCCTTTGGCCATAAGTCTGCTGGATCAGGACTAACCTTGTTCTAAACACCACCAACCACATGTAGCACCTTAGTGCCTAATCCAATAATACGATTAACAACTCTAGGGCGGCGAGTTCTCAAAAACAATAGCCTGACGAACTAAAGGATTTACAGCATTCAGTTCCGTCTCTGCATTCTGAACTGAAATCCCAATCGATTGCATGATGCATGGCGCTCATCTTTGCATTTAGCGCTCATTCATTCAAGGAAGACATTGTGTAAAATCATATGACAATGAAGTGGGTTGTTCTATTGTCCTGTATCGATAGTATGCTGTAGAACGAGTTCCACAAACGACCGAGGCGTTATTATCGTCTTTTTATATTCCGTCACTGGCATGATGGAATGTTATTGGTAAAGACGTCTACCTTTCGTGAAATGATCGAGTGTACAAAGTATTGGACTACTTATTTATGGGTCATTCATTACTTTATATGCTCTGCAAGTTTGAGTAATACACTTAAACATACATGCCTAGATGTGTAGGTAGGTGACATATATTTATAAAAACTTATCTTATCTAGATTCATTACTATTCTATTTCAAGGAAGATTGAACTTTTAACTGCTTTACTTTACTCTTTTACTATTTTACTGGTTTCAATCATGCTGGGGCACCGCCTTGAAGGGTTTCGATCAAATCGACCCCAGTACTTACCTTTTTTTAAAGTCGGGTACTTATTCTATCAGTCTCTATTTGCCGAACCGCTAAGTTATGGGACATAAACAAACAAGATAGAGAGAAACACACAAACACACACACATATATATACGACGGGCTTCCACAAAGTTTCCGTCTACCAATTTCACTCACAAGGCATTGCTCAGCTCGAGCCTATAGTAGAAGACACTTGCCTAAAGGGCCACGCAGTGGGACTGAACCCAAAATCGAGTCGTTGCGAAGCAAACTTCTTAACCACACAGCCATGCGTGCGCCTTTACAGAAATCGTGATAAACTAACGAGCTTATAGATCCTTGAGGTTTGTAAAATGATCAAATTTAACATTGCTAAGAGCTATCAATATGGCTGAGACAATAGTGCATTGCAATATTTAGGGTTATATTTTTTTATCTTTCTGTTCCGAGTTCCATTTCAAGTTAAAGTTGAATTTGCAATTATCATTTTATTAAACTCTCCATTACTTTAAAAAAAATCCATATTAACTCTTCCAAGAAACGATGACATCATACCTGGAACGATTAACTTCTCTCTTGTCTTTCGTTGTCTGCCATCTGGGTATTTTATGTAGAAAACATTCAAGAAATTGATGAAATGTTATGCGAGTGCGTGTGAATGTGCGGGAATATGTATGCTTCCCTTGTGTTCACGATAAAACGCACACGAACACACATATACCCCCCCCACACACACACACACGCACACGCACGCGCACGCGCGCACACAGTAGCAGCAAAATGCTATTCCCAACTAACAACGACTATAACCATTAAGGAATTGGCCTATGTTCTTATTAAATCAAACGAACGGAAATTACCGGTGACTAACAAAGTATTATGTTACTTATGCAAAATTCCTTAAACACAAGATACACTCACACACACACACACACACACACACATATACAGGCATATGTACGCACGCACGCGCGCGCACACACACGCACACACACACACACACAAACATGTGCGCGCGCGTGCACGTTCTCACAATTTTCCCCTAACTACTTCATAAATCAAACGCATTTTACTGATGCCCCCCCCCCCTCGTCCCGATCGTAATGGCTGGAACGTGTTACAATATCGTCTGCTTTAAATGTCATGGAATGTATATGCGCCAAAAAAAAAAAATACTCTTAACAGGACTATAAATTGTCTTTCTACGATGGTCTTAGAATTTAACCTCTTTTCTAAGAAAGCTAATCCACTTTTCTTTCCTTCATATTCTCCCTTCTGTCTTTTGTTTTTTTTTTCTTGAAAAGTTAATAGTTTTCTCGAAGGGTGAGCAGGTTTGTAGGCGATTGGAAACTAGCATTTCTTATCATATACAGTGTATGTCGTATATATTCATGTATGTGTAGGTCACTTAGGTGAAACGTCATGTTGTATGTCGCCGTATATTACTGGTAATTCAGTTTGTCGGTCTCAGAGGGATTTCTTTTTAACCGTTCAGTGCCATACATCAAGCACATCGGTCCTTCCCCACCCGCTATGTTCTGTGGTTTCTTCGGGCATGCTAGATGAGAAGAGATTGCTAGCTCCTAGCTCAACGTTTCTCTATTTCTTAGAGGGAGGGGACACTAGGAGTAGTCAGTCCTCCACGACCATCTTACAGCACAGCGTAGCCGATTCTGAGAGTAAGAGAGAGAGGGAGAGACAGCGAGAGAGAAGAACCGTCCTCAGTATTTGACTGGTACTTTATTTCTGGATTCCGGAGGAAATGAAAGGAGGAGTTGACCTCGTCAGGATTTGAACACAGAACGCAAAGAGCCGGAACAATTACCGCAAGGCATTTGAATTCCGTTTCACTATTGCTTTATCACTAAAACTATTGCAACAACAACAAAGGTGTGTACAGTATATCTAACACACTTGTGTACACGCAAGTGTGTAACGGTGATCGCTGTGTCTCTTTTGCCACTGAAGAGTTATCGAAACATTCGCGAATGTCTGGTACCCTAGGCGATCATGTGAAACTAAAAACGCCTATAGGGAGAATAGTATAAATATAAAAGTTAAGACTATGCTATTGTATACAAATGTTAAGAATTCTGTCATATATATTGGTAATGGGTTAACTTTACATCCGTGCTATTTCTGAAGTGTATGTTATAAAGTTTAATTTAATTATGGCATGGCGTATTATAACTATTAACCTATAAAAGAGATGTATTTAGTCATATGTATCCATAGGGGTATCATGACATTAAAAAATTATAAATATTTTAAAATATAAGATATAATGAAAAATAAAGGATACAATGAAATATAAAGAAATGTAGTGGATAAAGGAAGCATGTACAAGGATAGTAAGGAATGTGGAAATATAGATATAAAAGTGGGAAGTGATAAGCTCACTAAAATAAACAATTTAGGTATGCGAAGCATTAATATAGATAAATATATATGCGGTTTGTGAGTTTATAAAAGGCATATATATCCAAAGGTGCAATATAGTATAATATAATATAAACACTATGTAAAAGGTTAGTAGAGAGTATGTATGTTAATATGCGAATGCAAAGACCTTATACACAATAAGGTAGAAGGTCTTATAAAATGTTAAGAATTAGGTCATATATATAGAGGCAAAGATCCTATAACCACAATAAAGTAGGAGGTCTTATAAGAATTAGGGTTAACCTTATATCCGTAATATATCCGAACTGTATGTTATAAAGTTTACTTTAAAATATGGGGTGGAGTATTATAACTATTAACCTATAAAAGATATGTATATAGCCATATATATCCATTGGGGTATAATGATATAAAATAATGATATATATTTTAAAATATAAGATATAAAGAAATATAATGAAATGTAGTGAATAATGGTAGCATGTACAAGGTTAGTAAGGGGTATGTGGGAATATGGATGTAAAGGTGAGAAGTGATAAGCTCACGTAAAGAAACAATTTAGGTATGCAAAGCGTTAATATACATGGCGTAGCCTACGTTTGTTCGTTCTCCTCCCCGTGTTGTCTCCACTGAAGGGCTTGCCCGAAACGTTAAACCTTTGTCTGTCTCTATTAGGCGTTAAACTAATACCTGGATTTACCCTGTGTTGTTGTTATTTTTTCCCCCGTCATTTTGGACTCATATATATATATATATGCGGTTAGTGAGTTTATAAAAGGCATATATATCCAAAGGTGCAATATAACATAATATAATATAATATAATATAATATAATATAATATAATATACGCAGTATGTATAAGCAGTATGTATCATTATTTTATATCATTATACCCCTATGGATA
>JAOPJM010522299.1:0-10571 GCA_027124095.1 Muusoctopus leioderma
GTTGTGGTTCCTCATAAACAGACGTCCGGCCGTTTGGTGATCAGTGTTGGTGACAGGAAGAGCATCCGACCGTAAAATATTCTGCCTCAATAACTCTCTCCGTCCAACCCATGCTAGCATGGAAAAACCGACGTAAAAAGCGATGATGATATGTATACACACACACACAACTCAATTTTAAGCAAAACCACTTTCTTACTGCAATCATTTGCCTGTATCTTCCCTGTTGTGGGCCCTTAGATGACTAGCAAGCCCTGACTTTGTGTTAAGTTTGACTAAAAAGAAACCAAACGCATCTACCAGCCAGCATAGCATTCTCGTGACTGCTGTACTGTGTATGGGTGACCTTGACTTTCAGTCTAATAATAGCCATATCACACCACGTCAGTCATCGATCTACACATGCTAGAGTGAACATATGTTTAGTACACCTCGCAATTTGTCGCAAGTTCAACAATGAAGGATTTGGAAGTGTTTGAGTGAAATTCTGTTTGAAATTGTGAAAAACTTTTATGGAGACTTTTCTAATGTTGCATGCAGGTCTATGGGAAGGTTTATTTGACCTGCATGCAATGTCATGAGTGGTACTATCATTTCAAATCAAGAAAAACATGCACTGAAGACAATCTTCCAGAACAACGAACAATGTTCACATTGCAAAAGTGCATACTGTGATCCATGAAAATCATTACCTGACTGTCTGTGAAGTTTCTGAAAAAGTAGGCATCAGTAAAAGTTTGTACCACACAATTTAAAAAAAAAATTTGAAGATGCATCGTGTTGCCACAAAATTTGCTGCAAAAATCACTCCTTATCCGTGACATTTTGTCAAAGCACAAGACGACTCCCATCTCCCAGCTCTGGATGTGGCCCCTGTGTACTTTTTGTTTGTTTGAAATCTACCCTAAAAGGTCACTGATTTCTGATGATAGCAGGGATCGAAAAAAGTTCCAGTATGCATTCCAGAACTGGAAAAAAATGTTGGGAGCAGTATATTAATAATGGCGGGAACTATTTTAAAGGAAACAAGTCTGATTAAATTGTAAGTATAGCAATAAATTTGTTTTTTAAAAAGTTTGGTTTCTTTTTGGACAGACCTTGTATATGCATATATCATCATCATCGTTTTTACGTTTGTGTTTCCATGCTGGCATGGACTGGATGGAGATTTTTTGAGGCAGTATTTTATGGCTAGATGCCCTTTCTGCCACCACCTCTTATTTTCAAGAATGAGAATTTCCACTGATCTTCACCTGTCGAACCGCTAAGCTGCCGGACCTATTGTTTATATAGAACATAAACGTCACCGGCTGCCTAAGCAATAAATGACAAGAAGACAAGCGTTGAGAAGCATGCACACTCGCATATATACATACATATATATAATTGTTTCTAACATAAGCACAAGGCCAATATATATATAATATATATATATATTTATATATATATATATATTGAAACACGAGCAAGATGTGGGCCGTTGATCCGTCAGGGAGAGTGGTGACTTCAAATGAGGAAGCGACGTGGGCCGAAATCACCCGTCCAACCCATGCCAGCATGGAAAACGGACGTAAAACGATGATGATGATGATGATCAAAAGAACAGATGCTGAAAAACATACATTATCCTAACTAAAACATTTTTTCTCGACTTTAGATCTGCAAATGTTTTCATAGCACTGTGTATATCTATCTTTTTTACAACATCATTTTCTGACAAAATTGCCAAAGAAATTAATCTGTCTTTGGATTTGGAAGATCCCAAACATATGACATGGTGCCCCTTAGCACATGGCACCCCGCGTGACTGCCTGAGTTGCTGGTACCTTTGACTGGCCCTGCTAATGTGCAGTTATTTTGATCAGTTGCAGTTTTTATCATAGGTAATATATACATTAATTCTGTCTATATGGTGTGTGTGTGTCTTTGTGTGAGAGAGAGAGAGTGAGAGACAGATAGACAGACTTGTATAAAGTCCTAGTGACCTATTTTTAATGAAGTTTACAAAAGAATTGACAATTCTGCATATTTAAAGAGCAGAAAGAAAATTCACCCACTCTGGGATCAATATTTCCTGTAAAAACTGTAACTATTTTCACAAGCATTATTAAGTATTCACCATAATTATGTATATGTGACAAAAGGTAGGTTTGTTTAGATTATCATGAAAGAGCAATCACATGTTGGTTGCGGTGTTTCGAAGTAAATAGAAGTCATTAATTATTTCTGAAAACTAATTAAGGAATACTTATGCAGCTGCAAAATTTGGTGAGACGAGATTTGTATTTGTTAGTTGCAGGGGGGGGGGGGTCATTGTAGGTTAAAGGTTTAGGGACGAATTTGTGATGTTTTTGTGTATTTCGTAAACATATTTCTTTTCATTTGGTTTCTGATGATGCTGACCCTGGAGATATGCAAGTATTGATATTTTTCTCCTTGCAAGATTATGATTAAATATTTCTAGCAATATGCATGTTTATAGTTACAATACCAATAGAACTAGTAGCTTCTTATGTAGGAAATATGACAGAGGAAATGATAAAATGCATGGATGGTGCTCATTCCCTGTATTCTTTTAAATATTGGCTACAAAGTTGCGCAAAAGCTTGAGTTCCCTTGATATATATGTTTCTTTTCTTTAATCTTTCTCATTGACTAGCAAACTTGTTCAGAGTTTTCAAAAAAAATTGATGAATTGGCTTAATGAAGATAAGCCACCTAGCCCTTGGGTGCCTTTAGCAGAGTCAACTCTGTTGCAAGCATTCAGGCCAGGTCTCTGGTCTGAGGATACCTCCCTCCCACCAGTCTCAGGTCCTGAAAAAATGATGGGCACTGCCTTCCCTCTAGACGAAGCAGTAAAAAAAAAATTAAAAAAATAAAGTGAAGTAGTTAGTAAGAACTGGAAGAGGTTTACAGACAAGGTTTGCTAAGAAATCATAATAAATCTAGTGGTATACCTCTGCAGGATGTAACTGAAAATGTTGATGAGATGTAAGTTGGAAATGAAGTCAAGAAGTGATCATTATGATAGGTTACATGGTAGCAGAATTTTGCCATTATCTAAGAAAGGTGCATTTGATTTCTTTGTTCATGTGTCTGCTTAAGTGGAAATGACTAGGGTTATGTAACAAGCTAATTTTTCATTATCTTTGGGTTTATTTGTTTTCTATACAATGTATGTGTAAAATACTAGACACCTAGATATCCATATGAACCTATGCTTCTAATGACCGAAGTATAAAACATTACCAGTTATTTATTTACACACACACACACACTTATCTATATATATAGTGTGTGTGTGTGTGTACGATGAGCTTCCACACAGTTTCTGTCTACCATATTCCACTCACAAGGTATTGGTCAACTCGAGGCTATAGTGGAAGATACTTCAGCAAAGTGCTGCACTGTGGGATTGAACCCAAAATCATGTGGCTTTGAAGTGAACTTCTTAACCACACAGCCATGCTGCATTAAATTTGTTCTTGTCTTTGTCAGTAGCACAGCTTAACATCTAAATTGCTATATATGTGCTATAATTCCTTGTATAGACAAACTTTTCATGGCAGCATGATTTTTCCTAGATTTTTAAGAACATGTATTAAGCTGTTTCAAATAGGACCTGAAGATAGGTTGTGGATTTTATGTGAAAAATGTTTAATTTCACCACTTGAAAAAAATATATCGTCGTCATCATCTGCCTTTTTTTCCATACTAGTATATATATAATGTTAAACTTGGTACATGGCTTTGTTGAAGTTAGAAATATTTAATATTAAATTCCAAAGTTCTTGCATTAATTTTGTTTTTATGTTGATGGGAATTTAGGATAGTAACTCCCCCGTGTCCATTGCATATTGTTTCTCAGGCTTGACCATACCTTCAAATATATGTAATGTTGAATATGTTGTTGACCAAAAGGTAATGTTATGATTGTTGTGTCATACTTCAGATTTTGAATTCCTTTGTAAAAATATGGCATTCTTGATCATTGTCATCATCTTTGTTTAATGAATCATAAGTAGTCCTGTTGTTGGGGTAGGCTTAGCCCAACCTCTAAAAGTTCAAATAGAATTTAAATCCATTATCACTGAATAGAACATTAGTATATCACAGTTAGCTGAGTGAAGTATTGAAGCTCAGCACTTCAAGCTAACAAAACATTGTGTATTTATGTAATGCTCTAAGCTGTTTATGTCCGTGGACAATACCTTTCAGAAGACCTATGTAGAGCTAGGTGAACTGGGCCAATAAGAGTTATGTGTTTTTTGCCAGAGACAGCACAGCTCCAATTACAGAACATGAACTTACAACCCATAAGGTGGTTTGCTTACTAACTGTTGATTTGACAGATTGAACTATTGTACTCCTTCTCCTGCCATCCTATCACTGCTTTCCCTTCACACCCATACTCATACCCCCCTCTCCTCTTTCACGCTCTTGATCATCACTCCCCTTTTATTTATACTCTCGTTTACGTTTGACTTCAAAGAACAGAGACTGTGTAGAGTAGAGAGGACTCTTTAGTCTTGGAGGGGACAAGACATCTTCTCTAGTAAAATACACACCCAGTAGTGGGCTAACAAATGGAGACAACGTAGGGTTGAGAGGACTCTCTAGTCATGTCATGGACTTGACAACCTTTCTAGTGTTGGTGCCAGAATAAAATGCACCCAGTACACTCTGTAAAGTGGTTGGTATTAGGAAGGGTATCCAGCCATAGAAATCATGCCAAAATGGAATGTATGAGAGAGATGTAGTCCTCTGACCCATCTAGGAAGAGAGTATCTCCAAATAGAAACTGAATCTTGGCTTGTAATGACCTGTCCAACCTATGCTAGCATGGAGGGTGGACATAAAATGATGATGATGAACTCGCATTGTAGCTTATAAGAATATCACCTTGCAAAATACTAAAAGGATTAGAAACTCCAGTCTATGGTAAAACATTGATTAGTTCTTTGGTGCATGTTAAGGAGCATCCATTACAATATTGCTTCTCTTTGTAAGAAAGGCGTTCCCTAAACCTAAGAAAAATTACTTCAATTTACATGCATGCTGAAGATAAAAGCATCTCAAAAACACAAGTTGCTGCTTGTACTATTGCTCTGTTAATATCTTTCAGTACTTGTATGATCATCAGGACTCTACTACTTTTACAGATTTTGATCTTGAAAAATATCTGGGCCTAATAAACTATTATCACTGATTTATACCTAAATTTGCATGCACAGTTGAGCCTCTTCTTGCAGCAAAAAGGAATGTTTTACTTGGAGAACACACAAAGAAAAGGCCTTTAAGAAAACAAAAGAATTTAATACACAATACCCTGTTTTGGCAACATTCTCTACCAAGTGTGAACCAACTACTGTTGATGCTTCTGGATTTACAGTAGCAGGAATAATGTCTCAAAATAGGAAGCCCATAGCATATGTTAGCCATACACTTGATAGTACCCTGAGAAATTGGAGAAATATTGAACGTGAAGTCTATGCAATAGCATGGTGTGTTGAAAGATTGGGGCATTTTATATTATTTCTGCCACTTTTTATTCATGAACAGAAATAAAGCACATACTCTAGCAACCAGTATTGAGTGCTCTTTCAGTTAATGTTTGACCTGTTCTATGTATGTTTGTACATAAAACACATACATTAATGTGGCATTTTATATTATGGAAATCTTTCACACTGGAGACCGATCATTGCAATTCATTTTTTCAAAGAATCTTGATGTTCCCAAGCAAGCTTCTCAACGAATTGCCAAGTGTGCCCTCATGTTATCACAATATCGTTTCAAAATCATTTGCATGCCTGGTAAAACCATCAATCATCAATCTTAGTTAACTAAAATATGACTCAGATCTGTTCGATACTGTGTTTGTTTACAAATGCATTACATTCTGACATAGGTAATGATGAATTAGTTTTTGCTGATACTCAGGCAGCTGAAGACATCAAAAATCATTTGAACATATGTCCCTTTATGTTTACTTAAAGAATCACATTACTGGAAAAGATTGATCCAGACCAACTCTTTTAGAATGACAATTTGACAGAAATTCTTCTGAATTCACAGTAGAGAATAATCTTATCTTTATTAAGACAGGCTATTTATTGCTGAATCTTATGAATCGAATCTTATGCAAAAATTCTTTTCACAATTCATGACACATACAAACACTGAAGAAAGCAAGAGCTTGCATTTGGTGGCCTATTCTTTGTAGCGGTACTGAAGAATCTGTTATATCCTGTGACATGTGCACGAAAATCAGATTTAAAGGCACTCATTGCACTGATAAATGGCCCAAATCACAACCCTGAGAAAGATTACATATGGACTAGGTATACATACAAAATGCTGGGTATCAAAATGTTGATCATAGTTGACTCAGCCATTACTTGGATTGAAACCTTTCTATGTTCCATATTCTCTTGATTTTGCTTTCCAATGACATTGGTATCAGACAATGGGCCAGAATTCATTCAATTAAAGGAATGGTTAAACCAACTTAGTTGCAAGAAAGTTGAAAGTCCTACCAACAGTCCAAAATGTAATGGTGGATCAGAAAGAACTGCAAACAATCAAGTCTGCATTAAAAGTTTACAGTTCATGAATTGGAAAGTTTGATGAGTGTTTGCTAAAGGTTCTTTTCAACCATTGCAGTGCATCTGGCACATGCAAGTTATCTCCAGCTGAGAAATTACAGAATTAATTGGCAATCAATTAAGAGTAACAGTAAACCCATTTTACAAGGTTGGACAAATGGTTCATTACAAGAACAATATAATAAAATATCCTGAAGATGCATGTTATCTGATTCATGCTGGCAGAATTAAACATGAAGATGAGAAAGCTCAGTGAGCATCAATTGAATAAATAGTTCTTAAATATCCTTTCCCAAGCATATTTTCTAATCATGTCAATGTTATCAATGTGCCTACATCACCAGCTTCTCCATCTTCTGTACATCTGCACTTGATCATGTGATCCTCTGTAGTAATGTTTCTAATAGGTCAACATCATCAATTTCTCCAATTACTACTGCTGCTAATATTTAATCTCCAACACTTCCCATACTGCCAACACTGCTAAATCATGCTAATTCCCGCGACACCTTAATAAGTAGTACAGCACCACCACATTGGAGCTGCAGAATCACAAAGGGAATTTGGATGTCACAAAGATTTATCTTTCGTGGTTGGAGTAATGTTATATTTCTTCTTAATTTCACAGGACTTAAAAACCCCCTTGCATACTCTCCTGCCAGCTGGTGTGCTACCATGGAGAGTGATAAGCTGAAATATTTGGGTACTTGCTTAAGGACTTCCCAAATTTTATATTTATAGTATATGTAAACATGTCCGGTGAACATCTGCACATTGAATCCATATACCTAGTCTGTGATATTCTTATGCTAATGCTGGTTGTAGCGTTGCATGCATTTTGCATGCTTGCATGTGGTCAGGACTATTTAAGGTGATTACCAATTCGATGTCAGGGACAGTTTTATGGTGTGCCACTTGGATAACGTTGATGAACTATAATACACAGTTATAACAGTTGAACTTACTGTTGTGTACTTATCGTAAATATGACAGATCTTATGTTAAAGATTCGTCACCTTAATTCTCTATCTTGTATTTGAAACATGACTCTCAGTTCACTACAAAAGTAAATCGTTTTTCTCTACAATTTCCTAATACCATGGGTAAACGAATTTATCAAAATATGTTATTCGCATATGAATTGTTGTGACATTGACCTATCTCTACTTCTCTGTTATAAAATATGAATTTTTCAGTTGTGGAAACTGAGGCACAATTTATTTTTCTTTATTTTTCGTAATTTTAAGGTTAGTTTTTAAGGGAATTAATTCTTAATAAATGAGTGTATGTTTAACAGAGTAATTTCCCTTGGATTGGCCGCTAACTTTTCTTACAATTGATACTGCAGGATATAGTGTTTGTTTATAGTAGAAATTATTATTGTATTTAAAATGTGGAAGAAAAGAAATTTGATTTTACATTTTCTTTGATTAATATTGATAATCAGTAAACTTGTTGTTTAGCCATAGGTCAGGCTTAGTTGAGCAGACCTTTGATGAAAGGCGTTTCTGCCATGATCATTTCAGTCTTGTGTATATCCGATTACATTGCCTGTTGTGTCCTTCCTTTTTTTAAAGACAGTAATGTGTGACTTAAGGGAGATTTGGCTGCTATTTCTACCGGTTTGAGCGACCACGTAGAGCCTCCATCATCCACGTGAACTGGTATGGATTGCTGGATTCAGTATTCAGTAGACATCAATCTTCTTTCATTCTAATAGCACTAAAGAGATAGATTGATCATGTAAATTCATCTATAATAGTTAAATGGTTTTCCAATTATTTTATGTGTGTATCTAACTTGGGTTGAATAACTCTACAAATAGATTTAATTGCACAACCATTATACCATAGTGTTGTTAGTATCTATTTGTAAGTAGATCGACTTAAATGAGTAGAGTTGTATTCCCATAGCAGGAATTGTCTCTCTGACATAATAGTCCTTCACCTCAAACTAACTCAATCATCGAGTGTCTGTTACAGGCTCACTACATTTCTCTCTTTTTTTTATATAATTACCTTCCATGCTCTATACTGGAGCTGTATTTTTTACTGCTAAAGCAATATCTTTTACTTGTTTGAGTCTTTCGACTGCAGCCATGCTGGGTCACCGCCTTGGAGGGTTTTAGTCAATCAGATCGACCCCCATACTTATTCTGTCGGTCTCTATTGCCAAACCGCTAAGTTACAGGAGATAAACAGACAGATATGGAGACGAACACATATACATACGACAGGCTTCTGCAGAGTTTCCGTCTACCAAATTCACTCACAAGGTATTAGTCGGCCCAAGGCTATAGTAGAAGATACTTGCCCAAGATGCCACGCAGTGGGACTAAACCCAAAACCACATGGTTCCAAAGCGAACTTCTTAACTATACAGCCATGCCTGCACCTATAACTGTAAAATTTTTATTTCTTAAAACCTTTCAAATATCTATAGCTCATTTTTCCTTTGTTTTTATTTAAGAAATGTAGTTTTTGGTCAAATATTGATTCATTGAGGTTTTATATCATAATTCACACTCAGACAGAATTGCATTCATATACTTGTACTTCATTTTTTATTATGTATTTACTATTTTTGGAAAGTCAGCATTTTTTTAAATGCATGTAGTTGTTACCAATAATTACTTAGTTTTACAATACTGTTTTAAAATAAAAATAAAATCAAAATTTGATTTAGTTATTATACATTGAAACCAATTATGTTTTAAGGTAAGTTGTTTGATTTAATATTTTATTTCCTCTCACTGAATCGCTTCTTTTCCTTATTCTTTTTGCTTCAGCAGTATTCTTCTCTCTGTAATTATCATCCACTTAATGCTTACTCTATTCTCTTGGCATTAAGATTATCTGAGGTAGCACTGTTTACAAATAAATTGCAATATTCTTAATTTGTCATTACATTTTCCATTTAGTTTACTTCTGGAAGTTGAATATAAATATACTACTTCAAATATTGTAAATTATTTCAGTATATTATTTAGTAAATAATCTATACATGTATTTTATTACCATTCCTAATTAAACTAAACATTTACAAGATATTAGGTTACATCATTTTTTTTAAAGGTAATTTCATGTTTTATTTTTAATCTTTGCTTACTCACCCTTCTTGAACGTTTTCATTACTACTGTGTCAAAATGTCTCATTTGATTTGTTCCTATTTTAACTTTCTCATCTTCAATTTTTTTTTTTTTTTCTCAATCCAAAATTTTACTTTCTTACCTTTAAAAAATAAAAAAAAAGTAAAGTTCTACCCTTTTGCAATTTCTCACAGTATAAAACATTAGCTATAGGTGGCTATTATGAAAGTATTCCTAAAGTATGGGGAAAGTAAATTTACTAAAGTCAGCTGAATATTTCTTTAATATTCTGCAGCAAGCAATATTATTTTATATGCCATCATCATCGACATCATCATCATTTTTACGTCCACTTTTTCCATGCTGGCATGGGTTGAATGAGATTTTATTGGAGCAGTATTCTGTCTCCAACTCTTTACTTATAAGGTTTTAACTTTATAAGTAAGACAGTTTTTTTTCCACTGATCTTTTACCCATCGAACAACTAAAGTCACTGGCACTCTTTTACATGGAACATAAAGAAAGTGCACCAAAAGCCCAAACGGTGTCAAGAGTGAAGACTTCGTGGAAACAAATACACACACACACACATACATAAATATGACAGGCTTCCATTCAGTTTCCATCTACCAATTTCACTCACAAAGTATTGGTCAGCCCAAGGCCATAGTAGAAGACACTCGCTCAAGGTGCCACACTGGGTTAGAACCTGTAACTACGTGATTACAATGCGAACTTCTTAACCATACAGCCATGTCTGCGTCTCTCTCTCTCTCCCTATATATATATATATATATAGGATCGACAATTGGTTGTAAATACCAAGTCCTTCCCTGGTGAAGAGTGCATCACCCAACATAGGCTAGTAGTTAGT
>JAOPJM010522310.1:0-10571 GCA_027124095.1 Muusoctopus leioderma
CGTAAAAATTCTGCCTCAAGAAATCTCCGTCCAACCCATGCTAGCATGGAAAAACGGACGTAAAAAGTGATGAATGAATATATATAAATTCACACACACAAACACACACACACATATATATGTGTCGTATCCAGGAAACCATAGCTACAGCTCAGGTATATATTTCCATTTGGTTTCTGCGTTTACATCATGTAGTCAACACCTTCACTGCTGCTATCGTGAAGACATCTTTCCCACCAGCTTTTATTAAGATATCTAATGTAAGGCTAAGTATTTTAAATTGAATAGTGAATTCGATATTGACATTATTTTATATTAAAAAGCATTTCTTTGTTAAAACTTATTTCTTAATGTGCAGCATCTGTAATTGCCGTCAGTACAGTTAACGTATATAATACACTCACACCTAGCTTAAAATATAAATAAATATACAAAATTCACATGGTGTATTATTATGGTTGATTACAAGTAAATTTGGTATGCCTACACAGAAAATTATCTCTTTTTTTTGGCTTAATATGCTACTGTCGGTTTACTCCACAGATTACCCATGGCCAATAACATTAAGAAAATATGTCAACAATACACAAGCGAGTTTTTAGCATACGGTTTTATACAGTCTCCAAACAATATAACAAAGCCAATATGTCTTATATGTGTGAGAGAACTTTCTAATGATAGCATGTGGCCAAGTAAGCTTAGAATACATCTGGAGAATAAGCAGAAGGACAAGGACAAGAAAGACAAATCATTAGATTATTTTAAAAAGCTTTGTGATGATTTCCAAGGAAGGAACACTATTAATTCTATAGTAGGGGCTAAATTAGACAAAGGTTTAATTGCATCTTATGAGATTTCCAAGCTAATAGCAAAATCTGGAAAACCCCATACTATTAGTGAAGATTTGATTTTGCCCGCAGTATCTGTGGGGATTTCAACGGTCATGCAACAGAATCCCCCCAAAATGACAGAGGTCATTCCATTGAGCAACAATACAGTATAAACACGCATTGATGAAATGGCAAAGGATGTAGAGAATCAACTACTTGCACTTTTACAAGTAAAGAATTTTGCATTACAGATTGATAAATCATCTTGCGTGATAATCAAGCCCTTCTTATGGCTTATGTTAAGTTTTTGGACGATAAAAGAGAACTTAGAGAGGAAATGCTTTTTGCCCGCAGTCTTGTGACAGATACTAAAGGTGAAACAATTTTCAAAGAAGTCTTGGCCTATTTCAAAGTAAATGATATTCCACTGGGAAATATTATAGCTTGTGCAACTGATGGTGCCGCTGCTATGGTAGGTAGATACAGGGGCTTTCAATGCATATTTAAAAGAGACTGTGTCTGAAGTTTTTTGCATACACTGCATGGTCCATCGTCAACATCATATTGCAAAAAATTTTGGAGGACCTCTGAAAGATGCACTTGATAGTGTAATCAAGGCTGTCAACCGTATCAAATCAAATCTAATTCAAGATCGTCTTTTCCAACAACTCTGTGCTAACAATGAAGAAGAATTTGAACACCTACTTTTGCATACAGAGGTGAGATGGCTCTCTAATGGTAATTGCCTGCATTGCTTCGTTGAATTTTGGGACAGTGGTGTAATGTTTCTGAATGGTAAGCAACTTGGAGCAGGTTGAAGGGAAGAATGACAAACTCGATAATCAAAGGGGAATTACTTTTTTTTTTGGAAAAATAGCAATCTCTCTTTTCCTAATTTATTTATGGGCATGGGAAGAATAATGTAAAAATGTGTAGGATTCATGGCTATTTGAGGGTATATATATATATATATGGAGGAAATGAAGATATTTTAAATCATATTATTAATGATATTCCTTCGTTATATCAAATATAAAAAAGAATATTGTTATAAATGTTTTAATAATGAGAGGAGGAAGGAAGAGGATATAGAACTTTCAGTAAGCTCATCAAAGTTGTTCATTTTTCTGGCCACTTATCCTAAAGTTGGTGATGTGGAGGGGAGAGGATAAATGTCCTGTAAATCAATTAGTAGGCGGCCAAAGTGTCAGACAGAATGCCTCCCGGTATTCGTTCGTCTCTCAGGTCAACTTTGCCTTTCATCCCTGCGGGTTCGATAAAATAAAGTACCAGTCAAGTACTGGGTCTGTCTGTCTCTCTCTCTAAGAAGAAGAAGAAATCGACTGTTATCAGACCTGGAGAGGGATGGGCTCCGCCAGGTTTTGTCACGACGGTGCCCCTACGACTCCATCAAGAGTCAAGGGCTCAAGGAAGGAAATCAATTAGTCTATCTGTCATTGTCACTGCCCTACATTTCTGAGAAAAATGACACAACCTGTTGTATAATCAAAATAGCTAATTCCTCAATAAGAGAAACCATTGGTGTGACACCTTATATTGTTGGAGCTAAACTCGTAGTAGCAACAGTATACACCATTTACTGTAAGATGAGAGGAGTATCGTCATTCATGATCGTACACAAAACGCAAAGTTAACATCGGTTGGGTTTGAACTTAGAAATACGATGTACGTTGCTAAATCATCATGTAAAGCATCTTAATCCTTTAAGTTAACTACGTTACTTCTAAATCTCAAAGATTTCTTTTATAGGCTAGAAAACCGAGAGTTTTAGGTATGGAAAACGGAGAGCTGTGACGTTTATGATTTTCGTAAAGGCATTAGCAACTTAAGGGATATACTTCCAATCAGAGAGCGACACCGGGTTGAAGATGATGCGGCACTTACTTTCGAATATTGAATATTATTTTTTAAAAATACCCCCGAAACAAAGCTGACTAACAGTATGAGAATCAAGGTTTTATTTCACTAATGTTAGTTTTTAATGGAGAAATATATATATATATATTATATATCTGTAGCGAAGGCAAAATCTATATTCTAGCGCAGATTTTATAACGCACTGAAATAAGTAGTTGTTTCGTATTTAATTCCTTGCAGAAGGCTGAGACGACTGAAATAATATGGCTAGAGTTGGGAGCCTGTTGTCTTATTTACACAAGTATTATGCATCAATTACAATTGAGAAATTATCACAGAACTTGTTGATACTTCAGTCTTCATAATTTTTATCTTTCAAGTTCGTTTGTGTTTTGAGAGTTATTCCCCTTTGATAAACTTTTATTCTGCAACTCGCGGTTTGTCACCTTTATGACAGCAGCCTACCGGCTGCATTGTGTGTGAAAAATTCCCTTGCTCAATTCATTTAGCTCTAAATAGGCAGAAAAGGAAGTATAATTATACAACTGCATTGTATTATTAATTTGTTTACCTTGCAGTGCTTACATAATTGACTTGTGACAGAAGCGAGTATGTGGGTGCTTCTGTGCAAGTATGTATGTATGTATATTTTTCTTTAAGATTTATTTAAGTTCTTCTTCACGAAATTCAAGCCGGTCACTAACAAAGTGACAACACTTTTTGAGTTAAGACAGTTCCCGGAGTTTGTAAATATGTGATTGTGTTAGTGTGTGCATATATGTAGGTTTATGAACCTGCACTTATGTTCTGTGTGAACATGTATACTTTCTTAAAAAGTTTTCTCCAAACATTTTTAATTGCAAAACATTTGGTCAAGTTCTCAAAGCTAATCTGACATAACAAATCTGCTTTGTCTGTCTTAAGACAGACAAAGCAGTCTTTAAGTTAGTCCATTTTGGTTTTAATATAATTTATTGTAACAGCTAGGCCTAGGCTAACTCACAATTGTACCATGTTCTATTCAACTAGTTTTCACTGCAGTATGTTTTCACTGTAGTATGTTTCAATAGTTAAAATATCTACCCCTTCATTTTGTTAATATAAAGTAATTTATTTAATGAGTATTCAGGAACTTACTTCTTACTTCAGGTCATAAAACACGTTAAAATAGACCAATTCTTGGTTAAAAATGCTAGTCAAAATGCAGTAAAAGAACAAAATGATATACATATAAGAATGGTGATAATGTATTTTGAATATCAAACAATTTTAGCAAGAATCTTTATTTGCTTGATTAAAATCTTGTTTTGGAAACTGAACGTTTACTACAAATATAGAGAGTAGTTTAAAAAAACCCCCAACAAAACAAATCTACCAGTACAGCATTCACTGAATGAGAAACTAGAAACTTTTCAGTAAGTAGCTTGTCCTACCAAGCCTGATTTGCCAGATATAGAAAAAGCTATTAAAAAATGTTGTATTCTTCTGAAGAAAATTCCTCAATATATTCTTGTTTTAAGGCACAAGGTTCTCCATTCTCAAGTATATTCAGCTTTGAGAAAGATGTATAAAGGAATGACAACATTTTTCTTTCCTAAAATATAGAAACTTTATGTATATATTCAGACGAAACCACTATTGGATTAATAGTAATTAAATTGTATTCGCAGGTGATAGTTGGATCTTTTGAGGACGGCGATTGAGTGAGTAGTACAATTATATAATGTGGTGCTTAATGCCATTTCGTAGTTCTTTCTTACA
This sequence comes from Muusoctopus leioderma, assembly GCA_027124095.1. Classification (NCBI taxonomy): domain Eukaryota; kingdom Metazoa; phylum Mollusca; class Cephalopoda; order Octopoda; family Octopodidae; genus Muusoctopus; species Muusoctopus leioderma. The sequence continues at coordinate 4,470 of JAOPJM010522310.1, forward strand.
TTGTAGGAAAAGTATATAATCTACCCACATGTATGGCTTAATTATTTTATTAACCCCAGACTGATAGACGGCAAAGTCATTCTGGCAAGATTTAAACCCAGAACGTGGAGGGATGGAACTAAGCACTGCAAGGCATTTGGTCTGTCGATCTATCGTTTCTGCTACTCAACCACCATTTATCACTACATCATATTAGCATTGACGTCACGTCATTTCTTTAACATAAGAAACCAACTCTCGTTGAAGAGAATACGAAACAGTGAATATTGAACGACGATAGGTTTCTATAGAGATGCGACGTCATTTAGCTATAGCTGGTCACTGGAAGCAGCAAAGCATTGTATAATTGAAAAGTGCGTTCGTTAGCTTGCAGTGCTAAGTTCAATTTATGCCATATATTTCGGAGATAGATGTGCTCAGTCAGGTTGATAACACATACAAAGAATTCGTTTTATTTGGAAATATTTTGTTTTTTACAAGAATGACAATTGAAAGCAGCTCCATAAGTAAAGAAAACATTCTCTCTCGATACACAGTGATATTAGCTGCGTATTTTCTGTTTACTCAGTACAAAAACTTAACTATTTACTAGTATGCATGGAAGCCGAGTAACGTGTGGAGTATAAGAAACCAAATACAGTTTACTTGACTCAATGTAAAATGTTTGTGCTATGACTGGTCAAGAACTTTCTTGTCTGTAAACTCTTTGGGGAATATTCTTTTTTTTAAAACTTGTGGAAAGATTTAAAGAGATATTGACTAGAGGAGATGTAAGATATGTTTTTTGTTGTTGATAAGCTTGAGAGAATACAGCGTAATTAAAAAAAAACCCAGAAGTTTGGTTTTTCATACGATCAGAAGTGAGAAAGAAAGAACGAAAGAAAAAAGAAGAAATTTGAAGGGAGATGCATTTTTAAAGAGGACATTTTAAAACATGCCAGAAACAGTTGTTTCCCCTTACATAAAAAAAAGTCGAAAGCTAATTTAAATAGTAGAGAGGAAATAGTTGGCTAGATGATATATTAGACTGCTTGCTTGTACATTTTGAATTCAAATCCACCGCAGGATTTCGTTGTGTTTCTGGACAGGAACTTGAACCCTATATTTCTTTCAGGAATACGCACCAGTTTAAAAAACGCGATAAAACTAGAAGCACCAGTTTAAAAAACGCGATAAAACTAGAAGCGCCAGTTTTATGAGACGTTTTGGACTTTGGAGGCATTTTGTTTGTAGAGGTTTAAATAGTCAGATACAATATTACAATATCTTATTTCATTCAATTAACCATTGTTGTATTTATTGGAATGTAAATATATTTTTATTTGTCAAATCTTTTCTCTTTCGTTTTATTGGAATCAAAATGTTTTGATCCTTTTAAAATTATCTGATTCATATTTAATTGACAACGAAGGAAAAGAAATGTGGAAGAGATTAAAAAACAAAATGCTGACGAGCAATACAACTACTACCCAGGCAAAATTATTTTAGATCTAATTTATAGAAGGCCGACGGAGCCGGCTCAAATGAAAATGTTTTACAAATCGTCGTTGCGGAATCCCTTATACTCGTGTAAATAATATCCATCTGGTGATAGATAGTTGTGCACGATAAGTTTAAGGATTTATTAGACTGCTCTAATAGAGACCAAATCAGAACCAAGAACCATATTCAGTCGCAAGGTTGACCGTGACGTTCTGAAACTCTATTTTGTGACAGAGTACTGGAGTGGCTTCTCACTGCCCTCTCCAGGTCCATAGGTGGAGTGGAGTTTTATTTATTTATTTATTTATTTATTTATTTATTACTTTGGTGTGGAAGAAGGGTATGTGTCCATGACCTTCGCAGGCCCTCCGAGACCGGTGGGATTGATACCATTAACGTTCCGTTTAAACTATTGTAAGTCGACGACTGCAAGAAAGACATATGCAGGGAGGGAATTCCAAAAGTCCGACATTCTGGGAAGAAAGGACTGGGCGTAGTGGTTAGTGCAGAGCCTGGTGGGGGAGTTGGACACAATATGGGGTATGAGAGGAGGAGAGAAGAATTAGTTAAGAGTGCCTGAGTGGAAGTGGCATGAGACCAGTAAGATCCGAGGAGCAGAAACCGTTGTAGTAGTGGTAGAAAAGGCAGAGAGAGGGGACAGCATGTCTGTGGGCCAGAAGTTGGAGTGTGTTGGTGAGTGACTTCATGCCAATCAGTCGAGTGGCTTTTCTCTGGATGTAGTGTCTAAGATGTCTGTGTGTGTAGCAGTAGAACTGCCTCAAATGTGGGAGCAGTACTGCATTGTGGGTTTCACCTGAGCTTTGTAGAGGGTTAGTAGTTGTTGTTGTTGTTGTGGGGGGGGGAGGGGTTGAAGTATTTTGTGACTCTGAAGAGAAAGGCCAGTCTTTGAAATGCAGTCTTTGCTATGTTAAGGATGTCCGTTCTCCATGAGAGATCCTTGGTGATAGTGAGGCCCACAATTTGAAGCGATCGTGAGGGCTGTAGTTGCGTGCTGCCCATGCTTAAGGGAATTGAGGTGCGATATTGTTTTCTTGATATGTGCAGCAATGGTGTTTTTTTTTATTGTTGAAGGAAACAAGATTGGCGTGAATCTATTGGAGAAAGTGCAAACTCGGCGTGAAGAGTCTAGGCTGCATGTAAATGAAGCTGGGTTCAGAAAGTTAGGAAGGAATGAAGAGTCGTATTATCTGTGTATGAGTGGGCGTTGTTAGAAGTGACGGCAAGTAGGTCGTTGATATATAGGAGGAAGAGGTATGGGGACAAATCCAAACCCTAGGGCACACCGGAGTTGATAGAGTATGGCTCAGAGAGAACTCCATCAGCACACACCGTGATAGTGCGATCTGAGAGGAAGCCACCTATCCAAAGAGATAAGAGAGGGATGGAACACATAGGTGGGCAGTTTTGCTAAGAAATTCGCGTGCCAGACACGGTGAAAAGATTTGCTGATGCCGATAGCAACAGCACTGCTTTCACCAAATTTCTCAAGGGCGAGAGCACACTAGTAAGTGATATAGGAAAGTAGGTCTCCACTAGATATGGTTTTACGAAAGCCGTATTATTAGACATTAAGGAGGGAGAGAGATTCAAAGTGTTGCAAATGGTTGTTGTTAATGGCTGTCTCCATCATCTTTCAGATATTGGAAGTGAATACGATAAGACGATAGTTGGCAGGGTCAGAGAGGTTTCCCTTCTTGCGAAGTGGACACTCTGTGGCGTCTTTCCAAAGATCTGGATATATCCCTGTAGTGTGTGCGTGTGCGTGTGTGTGTGTGTGTGAGAGAGAGAGAGAGGGAGGGAGAGAGAGATAGATAGATAGAGAGAGAGAGATTAAAGAGTTTGGTGAGTATAGGGGATAGATCTGGGGCGTATTGTTTGAGTGTAATCGAAAGCACATTGTCAGGACTGGTGGCATTACTGGTTTGAAGCGACCGGAGGTACTTTCGTATTTGGCGTATATGTGTGCTTAGTGGTAAGTCTGATGGAGTGAAAGGCGATAGTTTTGAAGGAGATTTATCTAGTGTGTGCAGTGTGTGTGGAGTTGGATGCAAAGTGGGTGGCGAATGTGGAGGTTTTCTCCACGGGAGTACTGCTCATAGAACCCTCATGGTCGAGAAGTGGAGGAAAGGAGAATTCCACCGAGTTGGTAGAGATCCTTTTGGCAAAGGACAAAAGGATCGGCTGTAGTTTGGGAGGCGAGAGAGCTTGAAGGCTGTCCGATGAACGGAGGCATCCTTCGTGGTTCGAATGATGATTTTGCTGGAGTTGCGGTGCTGGGTAAGAGCCGTCCAGTTCGTAGGGATGGATGATATTCTTCAAGCGTTGTAGGCCACGTTCTTTTTCCTGAAATGCTGCAGTACAGCTCTGAGTGAATCACGTGGTGGATTTGGGACTGTGAGTTTTTGTTGTGTGTGGGATGTGGAGAGACATACCCATTAAAATGCTGTGCTCAAGCGGTTGACTGAAACCACCCCAAGAGAATGGCTTCAGTTAAGCAAGTGACTGAAACCATTCTCTCGGGATGGTTTCAGTCACCCACTTGAGCACAGCATTTTAAAATAACGAAACATTCATTAATTATACAGTGCTCACGCTTCCTACAGCGGTGAGGTGTACCTATTTATTTATTGTAAAGCGGACTGAGCCAGGGAAATTTTGGCGATAGACACAGTGTAACGCCAGTGAAGTAATACCAACTGTTTACACTTCGACCAGTAACCCGTCCCCTGATAACCAGCTCCGTTTCTACACCTAAATGTTGATACAAGAGCATCCATTTTCCAGGAGTAATTGTTCGGAAGTCAAGAGTTGTTAACCTGAGAGAGATTTCAACTTATATTTTATGAAACCCTATTCCAATAGCTTTGCTCCAGCACTGACCGGTGTTTGGAATTCATTCCCCTCTATTGACGTCAACCAGGCAGACATGATTAAGTTCTGAGATAGACTTAAAATATTCCCAACACGCGCTAGACTTTATTTCATAATTGAGGTTAGAATTTCTTGTAGTTTTAGATGAGAAGATTCCATAAATTATCTGTAAATTATCTATAAATTCAGCTGTTGTAAAAATATCAGAGTAAGGGAACTTTATAGTTGAGGTCATGGTTTTATTCTTTATGATGCTATACTCGACATTTATTATTTGCTATTCATGAATTATTGGGCAGGAAAGTAATAAATCATTTGATTGAGACGGTTGATATCTCTCACTCGTAATGCAATGAGTGCTTCATATTCAGCCAGAAAGGAAACTATATTTCTAAATTACAAGCCTTAACTACAATTTACAGTTAAGGAGGCTTGAGTTAAGGAGGGGAATAAGTAGAATTTAATAATATTTATATTATATTATTTAGTTGGAGGAAGAAGGTTAATGCGCACGACTTTTGTAGCCCCTTCCAAATTGGTGAGATCGATGTGGTTGAAGTTCACTTAGAACTTTTGTAGGTTGATGCTTATAAAGTAAACGTGAACGGGGATGGTTTTCTAGAGGATTGCAGTTCTGGGCAGGAAGGACCGAGAAAAGTGTTTGGTTGGGGTGTTTGGATGCAAGACACAATAAGTTTAACGAGAAGAGAAGAGACGAGTACATCAAGTCAGCCAAAGTAGAGATTGTATGCAGCTCGCTAGTTCAGTGGAATAGAGGCCTTTGTAGTAGCCTGTAGGAGAGACAGAGAGAAGAAACAGCACTTCTGTGAGCCAGTAGTTATAGCGTGTTGGGGATATTTTGCCAATCAGCTGAATAGTTTTCTTTTGGGTGTGTGAGTGTGTGTGAGTATGTGTGTGTGTGTGTGTGAGTATGTATGTGTGTGTGTGTGTGTGTGTGTGTGTGTGTGTGTGTGTGTGTGTGTGTCAGTACCGACTCAGATATGTAAGAATTACTGAAAGTAAATTGTACCTGAGCGTCGTATAAGGGTCAGTAACTGACCAGGGCTGAAGTATTCTCCTGTTTTGAAGCGGAAGTCTACACCTTTCCAAGTTCAAATTAAAATAAACTCGAAGCAAATTAATATAATCTCGAAGCAAATTAAAAAAGTCTCAAAGCAAATTAAAACAAACCCGAAGAAAATTAAAATAAACTCGAAGACAGTATAATATTTAAAAAAAATATTAAATAATGTCATCAAACCATATATCCGATGCCTTTATCTAACGAGTAGTGGGAACACTTCTTGAACAAGTATCAACATATCTTTCAAGAGTTTATGGCAATCATTTGTTTTGGAAATATAAAACATATAATGAAAGTGAAATGTATCTTATTTATTCGCATCTGTAAATTTATTTGTGTGTACATGTGTATGCGTGAGTGTGTGTTTGTGTGTATGCATATGTATGCATATACATACACACATTGATTCTATCTCTCATTGTTTGCCATAGGCGCAGGCATGGCTGTGTGGTTTAGAAGTTAGCTTCGCAACCACGTAGTTTCAGGTTCACTCCCACAGCGTGGCACCTTGGGCCGACCAATGTCTTGTGAGTGAATTTGGTAGATGGAAACTGCAGCAGGCCGTCGTATATATATATAATTGTGTTTTTTGTTATGAAAACAAAGTTGACTGTGTTTATAGAGTACTCAATGTGAAATAATTA
>JAOPJM010522319.1:0-10570 GCA_027124095.1 Muusoctopus leioderma
GTCGATCTAATCGACTTCAAGGCGGTGCCCCAGCATAGCCCCAGTCCAATGACTGAAACAAGTAAAAGAGTAAAATAAAAGAGTAAACAAAAAAGGAGGAATTTTGAAACCCACTTATATAAGTTATTGGACTAACAGTACACGATCGCAAGTTGCATGGTTTAATTGTGTATCTGGGCATTATTCTTAATTCTACAGACCTCATTCCACCTACATCTATGAAGATATGCACCAGACCTTCTGAGAATGTTGCCTGCAACACAGTAGTGTGTTATTCAGGGGTGGAGGGAGTTAAGATTTCTTTCACTTGTTACTAAATACCGGTGTTATTATTATTGAACCCTTGTCTCTCACAGAAGCATTTTTATCGCGTACAAGGAGCTCATAACCCACATTGGTCACAGATGTATAACTACCACCAGGCTTGGTGAATTTAATCGGATGAAAGAAAAGCCGGCAGTATTCATTTTCAATTGATAATGCTCGATTACGTTTTGCTATTTGAATCCACATGAGTGAACTGTTTTTAAATGAAATTAAATTCCAAACTTGAAATCGGTTTTTACTATAAGCTCTAACTGTTTATTATACTCCAAACACATTCTTTGAAAGAACGCTGGCTAATGGATTATGGGAACTGAGGTTTCTTACCAACTATATAACTCTAAACCACCTTATTACAGACTTGTTTCTCAGTCCCTTCTTGGTTTAATTATTATATGTTCAGCTCTTTCATAGGGATTTGTAACAACATCAGCAATTTTCTCCTTTGTAGGAGTTATATTATTCCGGATGATAAACCCGATTGAAGATGGTCAGGAATGGAAGAATGAAAGGCACCAAAGAGACGTTCCGATCATATCATACATCAGATATATGTCCAGCATGTCCAGCTGAGTAATTGGCCGTATATCAGTATGTCTGGTATCAATCAAGAACCGGAACAGGCCAAGGACACGGATCGAAAGTGTATAAAGAAACGATGAGAACGCAAGACATTGCTTCTGTTCAAGCGTTTAACCGTGCAAACGACCGTCAGATTTTCCTCCTTGCAATGCCTCGCAGCAGGTGGCGATTTGGCAGTGTCGTTAGAGCGTCAAATTGCCTTGCAGTATTTGTTCCGGCTTTCTATGCTCTGAGTTCAAATCCTGCCGAGGTCAACTTTTCTTTTCATCCTTTCTGGATCGATAAATAAAATATTAGTCAAGTAATGGGGTCGATTCTTCTCTCTCTCTCTCTCTCTCTAAATAATAATTCTTATTACTTTTTCATTCTATTATATTTCCTCATATACTGTTTTCATTTGTAATTAGCCTAAATTTACAAGAAATTAAAACAGTAGAATCCAAGGAAACGTGTGGTAGTTAGTCTGCGTTGGCAAATACTAAGTACAAAAAACTGGAATTAATTAGTGTGCCGTGACGAAGAGAGAAGTCTAACGTTTCGAGCAGGATTCTTTGTCGAAGAAAGATGAAACATTTTCTAATTAAGTTAGTGTTAACATTTAATGCAGTGACCATCAAAATAGTTAAACAGCAGCCATTGATACATTCTGAGTAACGGAAGCAGCCACCATTTTGGAATGTAAGAAACAGTGAACTTGACGAATTTATTTAAAATGAACTATTTACAAACTAATTGTGTACGAGCAGTGTAAATTAAATGGTAGATAGTTCACAGTAAACGGATTTCGCTGCCCAGTTTCGGTTCACGGTTGTAAGTTCTGCAAGCTCAAAGAAAGATATGAACGTCACATAATAATTATTATTATTTCTAACATTGGCACAAGGTCAGAAATTTGGGGGAGGGAGACAGTCGATTATATCAACCCCAGTACTTGACTAGTGCTTTGTTTATTGACCCTGGAAGGATGAAAGGCAAAGTTGACCTCGGTTGGATTTGAACTCAGAATGTAACGAGCCAGAACAAATACTGCAATACATTTTGTCCGATGCTCTAACAATGCTGCCAATCCACCTCCCAAATTGTTTCTAACATAGGCACAAAGCCAGAAATATTAGGGGAAGTGTAAGTCGATTAAATCAACCGCAGTACTTGACTAGTACTTTGTTTATCGACTCCGGGGGGATGAAAGTTAAAGTTGACCTCAACAGGATTTGAACTGAGAAGGTAAAGAGCCAGAACAAATACTGCAAGGCATTTTGTCCGATGCTCTAACGATTCTGCCAAATCCATCACCAATAATAATAATAATAATAATAATTCTTTCTGATATTGGCACAAGGCCAGGCATTTAGGGGAGGGGTAAGTCGATTAAATCTACCCCAGTACTTGACTGGTACTTTGTTTATCGACCCCAGATGGATAAAAGGCAAAGTTGGCCTCGGCGGGGTTTGAACTCAGAGTGTAGCGAGCCGGAACGAATACTGCAAGGCATTCTTTCTGACATGGACAATGATGACGGTGATGATGACGCCGATGGTGAGGATGATGATGATGATGATGAGGATGATGATGATGATGATGGTGATGGTGATGATGATGATTTCTAAAATTGGCACATGGCCATACATTTTGAAAGGCAGTTGAAATTGCTTTAATAGGCTCCAGTACACGACTCTTACTTATTGTATTGGACTTGGAGGGGTATGAGGTAAAGTCAACCCCAGTAGGATGTAAAAGCAAGTAAATAAATACAATAACGAACTTAGTCTGGTGCTCTACCAGTTATGCCACTTAACAACCCTTCCACACAATATTATTTCCTATCCTCTATAAACCTGTGACTTACAACTATGAAAAAAAAACATTATCAATAGATCATCTGAAATATATATATAATGTAGATATATCTGCAGTTATTTTTAAAGCCTTCACTGTGAGAATTGTAAACAATGTGAAAACATTCGATCGTTCTCTTAAGTGAATAGAAAAATAATTGGGAATCCTCTTACAGATCTGTTTTGGGGGTTGATTGGCCCCTCATCAGAGAAGATCTACCCTGGCGTTTCATCCACCCAGAGAACCTTAAGCTAATTATATCTACATATAGCAGTCGCCTATCAGGATTAAACTGCAATGGTCAGTCTAATTTGCATATAAAGCATTTATCAGCTACAAGATTAATTAAATAATGTAAATTTGCAATTTAATCTTGATAGGTGACTGCTATATGTAGATATTTAGCTTAAAGGTCTCTGGGTGAACAAAAAGTCAGGTTAGATCTTCTCTGATGAGGAGACAATCAAACTCCAAAACAGATCTGTAAGAGGATTCCCAATTATTTTTCTGTTTACATAAGAGAACAATCAAATGTGTTCACATTGTTTACAATTCTCTGTGATGGCTTTCAAAACAACTGTAGATATATCTACAGTATATGTTTCAGATGTTCTGATTTACACTGTCTTATATATATAAGTTTACAATATTTAATTAATCATGTAGCTGATTAACACTTTATATGCAAATTAGGCTGATCATTGTGGTTTAATCCTGATAGGCGACTCCTATATATAGGTAATTAGCTTAAGGTTCTCTGGGTGGATGAAAAGTCAGGGTAGATCTTCTCTGATGAGGAGACAATCAAACCCCAAAACAGATCTGTAAGAGGGTTTCCAATTATGTTTCTGTTTACATAAGAGAACAATCAAATGTTTTCACATTGTTTACAATTCTCAGTGATGGCTTTAAAAAAAATGTAGATATATCTACATTATATGTTCTGATTTACACTGTCTTATATATAAGTTTACAATATTTAATTAATCATGTAGCTGATAAACACTTTATATGCAAATTAGGCTGATCGTTGTGGTTTAATCCTGATAGGCGACTCCTATATATAGGTAATTAGCTTAAAGTTCTCTGGGTGGATGAAAATTCAGGGTATACCTTCTCTGATTAGGGGTCAATCAAACCCCAAAACAGATCTGTAAGAGGATTCCAAATTATTTTTCTGTTTACATAAGAGAACAATAGAATGTTTTCACCTCTCGCAGTGAAGGCTTTCAAAAAAACTGTAGATATATCTACATTATATATATTTCAGATGTTCTGATTTATGCTGTGTTCTATATAAGTTTACATTATTTAATTATTACGGGCGGGTGGATTGGCAGAGTCATTAGCGCATCAGACAGAATGCCTTAAGGTATTCATTCTGGCTCACTGCGCTCTGAGTTCAAATCCTGCCAAGGCCAACTTTGCCTTTCATCCTTCCGGGGTCGATAAAATAAAGTACCAGTCAAGTACTGGGATTGTTGGCCTTGTGCCTAAATTAGAAACAAGTATTATTATTATTATAACGTTATTATCAACATAATAACGTTAGATTCTCCTGTAAATTTCCCCGTGGAAATGTAACATTTGCTAGCCTAGTTATCATAAAAACATTAGCACGTGACTGACATTAACCAATCACTTGAGCTTATGCTAATTTGCGCCCAGGCCATAATCAAACCCATCACGTGAGCGACCGTAACTAATCAGCAGCGTAGAAATGGTCGTTCCTCCCATTTACTTTGACGTCAGTTGTTTTAGTTGACACACTGCATGTGGAGCACGTGATGGCCTTTCTTGTGCGTTTTCATAATGCCTTCGTCAAACGTGGAGATCGTGTCATATACTTACCGTTCACTACTCACCACAATGATCACATTGTTGTTGTTCTTAAGCCTCAGGTCAGCCTTGACTGAGCAAAAACGTTCCAGCCATGGCCATCAAGTCCATTTTTTAAGACGGTAGGGTGTGATGTAAGGGAAATTTAGCCGCTATTTCTAGCAGGTTGAACGACTACGTGGAGACTCCATCGTTCTCTCGAGTAGGCGGAAAACTACTTACTATTAGTAGTTGTTGTTGTTTAGCCCCACGTCACCCCTGACAGAACAGACTTATGATCGAAGGCATTACAACCATGACCATCTCGTCTTTGTTTTCAGATGGAGTACATTATTCCAATGTATCCTTTTCTAAGGACTACATTATCCAATGTATCCTTTTTTAAGACGAAGGGGTGCAATTTGAGGAAGATTTGGCTGCTTCTTCTAGCAGGTTGAGCGACCACACAGAGTCTGCCTCATTGGCTTCTAAAAGTAGTATGCGACGGCGAAATCGAGTAAAAATCAAATGTATTTCCCTAAAACTACAGAGATTGTTGCTAACCCCAGGTCAACCCTGACCGAACAGACCTGTTATCAAAGGCATCCACAGCCAAGACTACATTTACATTATCCAATGTATCCATCTCTTTTATAAGACGGTAGGGTGTGATTTAAGGGAGTGCTAGCTGCCATTTGTGCACATGTATGTGTGTCAATGAATTTTTTTTTGTGTGGGTGTGTGTAGCAAAATTTTGTAAAGACATGGTATATTAAATGTGTTAATAATTACTTACATAGGCACAAGGCCAGACATTTTAGGGGAGTGAATGTTCGGTTATATCGATCTCACTACCTGACTGGTACTTATTTTATCGATGCCGAAAGGTTGAAAGGTAAACGTAAACCGCCCTAATTAAATGTGTAATAATGACTGCTGCATACAGGTTGTGACTCGTTATCTTTTCGCTCCTCATATATATATATATGAGCAAGTGTGTTGGAGATTATCCCATTCAATGATATTGATACTTTTGCTGTTGAAACATGCAAGCAGTTTTCCAGGTAGTCGGTATACATCAGAGTGAAAAGCCAGACAAGCTAACTGCTACAACAAAAGAGCTACGAGAGAAGAGAAGAACGATGAAGCGAGGTGGCACACCTCATGAAAACCTCGAAGGCTCACAACGAGAAACAAATTCTTGAGACCATTGAAAAAAATAAGTCTAAAAAATGCCAGGCAACAGCAGTACCTTATTTCCATCATGGAAGAAGATGGCACCCCTAGCCAAAAACCGAGACCAAATATTGACACGCTGTGTTGAGTTTTACCAGGAATTGTACAAGCCTAGGTGTTCACCAATGAACATAACGAGTTCACAGCAACCACACAGACCTGAAACAAAGCAAACTGTTGTCCATTTTATCCAAAAAAATTGAGGTGTCAATAAAGAGACTGAACTGTTGTAAGACCCCTACTGAAGACAACATCACAGGTGGTGTCTTCCAAGATGGTGGAGACAATGTAATCAAAGTACTCACACAACTGTTCAACAAATGACTCTACCTACACAAAATTCTAAAGGTGTGGCAAAATGCAGTGGTGGTTCTAGTGCACAAGGAAAACACTTCCAACATCAACAATTACAGGCCAATCAGTTTGCTCCCCACCATGTACAAGGTTTTCTCACATATCATCTTTCAAATAATGCTGAGGACTCTAGACTTGCACCAACCTTGAGAACAGGCCAGCTTCCGAGCAGGTTACTCTACGCTTGATCATCTCCATGTAGTAAACCAGCTACAAGAGAAGGCACAGGAATATAACATTCTACTGTGCTTTGCATTTATGGATGAGAAAGCTTTTGACAGCATCAAATTCGAGTTTATATTCCAAGCAGTCGATGATACTACAGGATACCCAGTTGATCAAGCTTACCTCGATATCATTAACCAACTCTACAGCAAAGCAACACCTGTAATATGCCTGCATAAAGACAGTTAAAAATTCAAGCTGCAAAGCAAAGTAACCACTTCTCACCTAGGCTATTTACAAGATGCCATCGTGCAAAAGATGAACTGGGAAAATGGAGGTACAAAATAAATGGTGAACGCCTAGCTCACCACAACTTCACCGATGATGTAGTGCTGATTGCTGAATCAATTTCAGAACTGCAGATGATACTACAGGATACCCATGTTAGCAGCAGGCTCATAGGTCTAAATATGCACCTTGAAAAAAACTAAAGTCATGCTCAATTCCATTGCGAATAAAACACACACCAATATCAGCATCAACAGAAAGAGGATTGATGCCTAGATTTACCTCGGACAGTTGGTGACAAAAGACCACAACCAAGAGCTGGAGATGCAATGCAGAATCAGCCTAGGCAGGCAGGACTCCCATTATGAGAAACAGATGTGTATGATTAAGGCTGAAAAGAAAACCACACATTGAGTGCATTCTTCCAATCCTCATCACCCAATGCAAGATGGAGCACATCATGATGGAACTGATATTATGCAACAAAAAGAGAGCCAGTTGGATTCAAGAGAAAATGGAAGCCACTGACATAATATATCCTACATGTATTGGGTATTCTCTTCTTCATTCATCAACAGTAATGCTGGAACATACTAAACATATATATGTGTGTGTATATATACATACACACACTCTCACATATATCTCTCTCTCTCTATATATATATATACCCAGTACACTCTGTAAAGTGGTTGGTGATAGGAAGGGCATCCAGCCGTAGAAACCATGCCAAATGAAACACGAGCAAGACGTGGGCCGCCGACCCGTCTGGGAGAGTGGTGACTCCAATGAGAAATCGATGCGGGCCGAAATCACCCCTCCATCCCATGCCAGCATGGATAACGGACGTTAAACAATGATGATGATGATGATGATGATGATGATATATATATACTACCAAATCAAGTAGAGACAATTCTTCAAATTCTATTCTAATTCAGTGGTATTCTTCTTGTTGAGCTGTTGAACTGCATGAAATACTGAAGTCATATTAATAGAAGACCTATAAAACAAATGAAAAGCAATCTTACCCGTACATTTTTCAAATGACATGTCAATTCCATTCATACTTTGTTGGAGTGAAAGTTTGCAGTGTATGTCACAGTTTCTTTTGTTATATATAAGTATATTTCTGTGAGCAGTACAGCCTACTACCACATCACCAAAGTTAGTATATGCTGGTTCAGCCTGAAATTAGACAAAGAACAATAAATACAAAATATAAACAAGCAAATAACAAGTTGGTGAAGTGGATCCGGAACAAAACAAACAAACAATGGAAGTACAAAGTGCTTAATATTAGTTTAACTCTGAAAGGAAGAAAAAAGAATGTTCTGTGTTTCGCACTGTGATCCTTCTTCAAACAAAACAGAGAACAAAATCTGAAAGAAAGAACAAAGAAGGAAGAGTAAAATGTTCAATCGAACAAAATTGTATGCACAGTTAGTTTTGTGGCATACTGTGAAGTGAATGGTGGACTAAAGGGGTAGAGGGTAAAGGGAGGAAAATGGGTTTTACAGCTAAGGGAGTGATAGTAAAAGGAGGTAATAAAATGAGTGTGTCATCTGTGTGTGCATTTGTGTGATTCAGTATGTGTGTATATTGTGTGTGTGTGTATGTTGTGTATGTACACGTGTTTATGCATTGCGGTGTGCATTGCTGTGTGAGTATGCATGTATTATTGTGAAGCAATGGTGTTTATTATATGTGGGTATATTGTGTTTGCAAGTATGTTGTAGTGGTGTGCATAGTGAAATATGGTGACATCATGTGTGCATAGCTGTTATAACTGAAACAATGTAGTGTGTGTATGTGTGTGTGTGTGTATGTGTGTGTGTTTATATGTCTGTGTGTGTGTTCTTGTGCAGATATATGTAGCTAGAGGAAGTCAGCCAGTTATTTAACCCATTGGGTTGAGTTGTTCTAAGGAAAAAAATGAGTTACTGTTCACATTGGAATTGAGATATTTGAGAATCATGGTGGAGGGCAATACTGGAGACAGAGAGGTGCTCAGATATGTGCTTAGCTGAGTGAAAATGGCAGGTATTGATTGATTCAGTGTTGTTTAGTCAGGCATCTTGAAGGTGCTAACTAAGCCTATTGACTAAGCCCTGACAAGTCTCGTCTATATATATATGGCTGGCCGCATAATTGGCATTTGATGCAATGAAGTAGTTGTTAGGTCGTGTAAAGGTAGTGGTGTTAAGGATGAATTAAAAGGTATGATAGTTGGAACAGGAACAGGTAAAGGATCAGGGTTGGATGTGTGAAGGAGAGGACCCATGGATTATTAAGTCATACAAATTATGGGCACATTTAAAGGAGGGTGAGGTTGATCAGAGAAGAGGCGAGACATGGCAGGGTTCTCTAATATGAACCTGCCCCTCTCCACTGAAATAATTGTAGTAGTAGTAGTCATAGCAGCAGTGATGGTGGGGGTGCTGATGGTAGTAGATGTGTTAGTGGTGGTGGTGGTGGTAGTGGGGTAGTTGTAGTAGTAGTCACAGCAGCAACAGCATCAGTAGTAGTAGCAGTAGTTATTGTTGCTTATACATATGCAGAATAATTGGCAGAATGGCTGAGATTTGTTGTCTGAGTACATTAAATGTTACCAAGTTGGCAGGCAGTGTTGACAGAAATGGTATAGCACTAAAGACCGAATACATTAGAGCAACATTTCTATGAAACATTTTTGAGGAGATCATCATCATCATCATCATCGTCGTCGTCGTCGTCGTCGTCGTCGTCGTCATAGTCATCATCATCATCATCATCATCATCATACAACATTATCTGATATTACCTGCAGTGCCAAAAGTATATTCCAAACATTAAAACACTGTCATATGATGGGTAACACGCTACTAATAATATCAATTAATTACAGATGTAACATATTAATTCCATATATGGAATTAATCAATGTTACATCTGCATATAATTGATAGTTAAATAGTATTATTGTTATTGATAACAAATTGATAGTTAAATAGTATTATTGTTATTGGTAACATATATATTTACTGCAAGTATACAAATGAGGAATCGGTTTTATTTAGTTTTATTTTAATTTAATAAATGTTTTTGTTTTGAAAATGAGTATTCATTTAATTATTTTGTATAAGCAACATGCAATTGGAAAAAAAGTAAAATTAAAATGATTGTACTTGTGTAACATTACCTGATACTACCACAGTGGCAAAAGTACATTCCAAACATTACCCATCATATGACAGGTAACATTCTAGTATATATATATATATACACACACACATATATATATATATACATATGTATATGTACATACATATGTATTTACATAAATACATACATATATACATACATACATACATATACACACACAGATATCGACACATATCTATATATATACATAAATATATTTTTTTGCCCCGCAAGTTCATGTTAATTATCTATTTTTCAAATTATCGAAATAGAAAACTGAAAACGAAAATCCCCCCCCCCCCCAAAAAAAAACCAGACGAATTTAAAAAATAAAAAGAGAAAGAAAGAATGACAGAAGAAAAGAAAAAACAAAAACCTCCCTAAAAAAACAAGTAAAACTAGAAACAAAAAAAGAAAAAGAAAAAACAAACACAATAAAACATAACAACAAAAGACAATTCTAAAGAAACAGCAAAAATGAAAATGAAGAACAAATTTAAAAAAAAAAACAAGAATTTTGGCAACATCAACAGAGATGGAAAAATTAAAACCCAAATGAAACGAAAACAAAAAGAAAAGAACAAAGAAAAAAGAAAAACAGAAAACAGAAGAAAAAGGAATGAAAATTCTCTAAAGTAAATATATATAAAATATAAATAGGAAGAAAAAGAAACACAGAAAAATGTTAAAAATCAAAATTGATTGCTGAAAAGTCTACAATGAGACAGAGGAACGCTAATGCTGATGGTGTGAGTAAATTATTATTAAAAGTAAGGGGGGGGGG